>JAXGGA010004903.1:0-83177 GCA_038373865.1 Uloborus plumipes | reverse complement strand
TTTTTTCTTACTCACTTTTAATTTCCAATTCTTTCTTTATAAATATTAATGTAATCCAAAAAGCTGGCTAAAATATTTCATATAACTCGCCATTTAGCAAGCCTAGGCTGGCTAAATTCCGCCAGATTTTTTTTTCTTGTGAAGTTCCCAAATGTTTCATAAATACTTCAAAGATAGCTTGCACAAGGAAATCCTTTGGGAGCAGTTCTTCGACTCATCTGTAAAGCATTTTTCCTGATTTTGTAACTTTTCAAGGAAAAAAAAGAGCAAAAAATATTCTTTCGAAAATATTTCGCAAATACTTGTACTTTAAAGAGATTAATCTTTTGCATAGCATGTTAAGCTGAAAATCCAAAAATAACACTCCCTTCCAACCAGTTCCTTTATTTCTTTAAACCTAAAGATGTCAAGGCTGGCATTTTCTTGTTCCACTAAAGCCGTTCATGAAACAGATACAAGGAATCATTTTTCTGTTTCCAAATTCAGATTTATTTGCATTGTTCGACGAACACAGTCAGCGGGGACACATTTTCAATCTTTTCGGAAGAATAAATTGAAAATACGATGACACAGCTTCGTCTTGAGATGATTCGAAAAGTTTAGAGGCAAACGATTGTTGAAGAATTGCTCCCAAAAGTTTTCCCCTTGCTATCTTTCTGGAAGATATTTATAAAATATTCAAAATCTAGGCACAGAAAAAATGTGTAGAAAACTTATTATTGTTGCTTTTACATTTTGGTGTTCTCATAGTACCGTTATAAAGAGTATATTTTTAACTTTTGTTTAAATTTGAAGGTTATCTAGAACTTTTCAGTCGTGAACAGGTATCTACAACTACATGCAATAAAATTATTAAAAGGTAAGAAAGCAGAGATTTTCCTTGTCAAATAATGAGGTAGAAAAAGGGAAAAAAAATTTTTAAATAAAAAAAACAGAAAAGTGCTTACTTTGAAAATAAATTATAAACAATTTCCAGTTAAAGTTTTGAAAAATCATCTTTCATGTGCATGAATTTCATTATTAAATTATTAAAATATTATGCCGTCTCAAATTATTCCAACATTTTTTTCAAAATGGATCTTGTACAACTTGCAAGACATGCTTTAAATTATAATGCATTTTTGGACAAAGAGATGAAAAAACTTTTATCTGCTTTAAACTGCATAGAACTAGGGCAGATGCAGCACATATAGTATCAGTGTGTAGCTGTTGTCACTGAGATTACTTCAGGAATTGATGTGGACCGCCCTATAAAAGCACGAGTGCGAAAGTCTAAGTCCAGTTGCACAGAAATTTCTTGTTGGCAATACAGTAAGGATGTATTGCTTTTCTAGAAGAATTTTACTGCTTTTCGCTGAGTATTAACTGAAATGAGTAAACATCATTGCTTAGACAAATATATTAGAAAATCGCCGGTAAGCTTGAGGCGCGGTAAATCCAAACTCAGATTGCAAAAAAAAAGGAACCTCTACACAGTATACAATTTGTATAGAATTATACTCTTTGGGCACTTGAAAATTATGCTATGAAGAAAAGATTAAAAAAATTAAAAATGATTAATGATACGCGATAAGATTTTTCTGGTTTTGAATTTAATTCTAGCATTAATTAGAAGCTGCTATAAGAATAATACCCCTGAAACATTAAAACTGCTGTTATAAGTGGGATTATCCCTAGTTTTCGCTGGCTAGAGATAATCCCAGAAACAATCTGCAATCTGATTCTTTATTTTAATGGAGATTCTTAGCAGCAATAAAATACCAAGCAGCATAATTTCAAGTTTTTTGGATTTTAAAAATTTAAACTGTTACAAAGATACATTTTTTCATTATTCCACATTAATATTCGTGATGTTTTACCATAAAATCAAACATTTATTGCTTGAAAAAGCACATGAATAACACAATAGGAAACTGATGTAGATTTCACAATTCATTTCTCAATCAATTTTCCCGAAAAGTTATTGACGATAAATGGAATTTTCAGGATTAGAATTGAAATCCAATTTACAAGGATTGCTATTATTGTATGAATAGATAATTGAATCGTAAGCCTTTCTAAGAAAAACATTTCGTTTCATTATCTAAATGTTTAAATCGAAAACGACAGGAGTATGCTATGAATATCTATAGATTTCAGATGTAGAGAGTAGCATTTGAAAATGGATGCAAGATCCTCGATTTGCGTTAATTTTGAGAATCTACTTATATTAAAAACTGAGTATCTTTCTTTCTATCTTTCTTTCTAACTATTTATCTATGTCACGCTTCTTTCTCCTGAACGCCAACGAACTGAAAGTCGAACCAGGTACCGATAGATAGGTAATCTTTCAGGCCTTTTCTTCCTTAGTTTCAATTTATATAATTATACGATTTTAATTAGAGAAGATATCAATTAATAAGTAGTCAAATTTAAAGCGATTAAGCCTAATAAATGATTAAACTTCCAAGACATTTATTTCTTACCGTTGCCATTTTGAATTAAAACGTTAATTAAATTATTGAACTATTTAAAATTCCAAGATATTTATTTCTTTCCGTTGCGATTTTAAATTAAAACGTAATTAAATTGAATTTTTTAAAATGAAAGAGTGTTATTTTTTTCCATTGTCATTTTGAATACGTGTTATAACAAAGTTCTAACAATTGTTTTTATTCTAATTATTAATGACATATTTTTCCTCTGGTACCATTTTGAAAATGTGTTTTTAAATAAAATTGCAATTGCTGTTTTTAGAAGGGACTTTTTTTGGCTGCGCTCCAAATATTAAAAGAACTTTTTCGTTTAGAATCTAGCAATTAATTTTACAGGAAGAAAGCGGTTTGGAAATAATTGTTTTTGGAAAGGAATTTTATTTGTTATTTAGGGAGAGTGCTAAGTATGCGCTACTTGGCATCGTCTTTATTTTTGAGGAAGCATGTGCAAATAATTCGATTGATTCTTTGATGCAGGAAAGCTTTTTAGCGAGCCGCTTTAGCAGGGAGTAGTTTATTAAACTTTTCCTTGGTACTTTAAAGGCGAGCCGCCTTGGCGGCGAGTAGTTTATTGAAACTTTCCTCACTACTCTAAAGGCGAGTCGCCTTGACGGCGAGTAAACTGTTTAAACTTTCCTCATTACTTTAAAGGCGAGCCGCTTTGGTGGCGAGTAGTTTTCTCAAACTGCCTTCACTACATTACAGCCCGTGCAACGCCGGGCCACGCAGCTAGTATTTTTTTTAAAGCTGTATTAATAGAAGCACCTTCTGTACCTCAGAACCAGAACGATGTAAGTCTAAAATGGCGTATTTTCACTTTATTAGTGTATTGTATGTAGAATGTTATTCCTCATCGACCCATGAAAACGTTTTTCTACAAAAGAAATTCTTTCCCTCTTATTTAGCAGCATTAAAATAGCTTTAGTTCCATCCTTTGCATGCATCCAACAATCATTTTTGCCCTCTCCGAAAAGTTAGGAAAATGGACTTACGTTAATATGGTTCTGAGGTACAACGCGTTTGTAGTTTTGTAAAATATTTAAAATTTACAGTAGCGTCTCTCTATTTTTTAAAAATTGTCTCTTATTATTCCATTTTACTATCGAATACATCTTACTGTAAATGTCTCCCGGCAATTTTCTCCCAGGGTTACTGCACAACTGCGACCTGGCGAAGTTTGAGTCATTTATAAGCCTTAAGCCTTGTATATTCTGCGATAAGACAGACCATATTTCTTTGATTCATCGAAACGTGATTGCGTTTTCAGCAAAATGACTCAATGTAAGCTGTTATTTCTTATGAACACTTTGCATTGAAAACAGCTGTACATGTATTAATAGATCCCCTCCTCACATTTGAGCCTAATTAAAAAAAAAAAAATATTAGCAAATTTTTGTTTATTTTCTCAATTTAGTATTTTTATTATGTAAGCATTTTGGTGACTTTGCGCCCTTTTGTGAACATTTAGGGTGACTTTGTGCCCCGTGAGAAATATGAAAAAAAAGTTAATGGTTTATCTAAAACTAAAACCAAAATTTTTTATGCTTCGTAAAGAGAGTATCACACATAGTAAAATTCGTTCAACGCAACTCCCAATTCACAGCCGCAACTTCTGCTCTCCAGTCAACTTTTGCCGGAAAACATCCATGTGCTCTGCGATTTCTGGCAGTTCAATGAAAAGTTGAAGCTCTGGTTGAATTGGCAGCTGAGTTGGACGAAGTTTCTTAAGTGTAATAATCAAATTAATTAGCACCATTTGAATGCATCACGATAAATCCAAAAGACAAAGATTGTGTCTCAAAGTACCATCTAAAAACTTTTTGGGGCTATTTAAATTCATGTTTTCCCCCTTCTTTTTCCTTTCTTTTTTCACATCAATACGCAAAAAGGGTAGCTCATTTAAAATTTTCGCAAATTGTTTCGTGAGTTCCTCATCATAAATTTTAATGATTCGCTTTTCCATTCCAACGACTTTCAACAGTGCTAATACCTGAGGGCTTTTAACTTGAGGGCTAAACATGCACGAATCTTAGTTTGTGAGAAACAGTAGTTATAACGAATAATGACTTGGTTTTAGCTAGGAAAATGTTTTTTTTTCTTCTAGTAATTGCACGCTCATAATTTTCAGGAAAAATACTGTCAAATTATAAAAATCACAAGCTGTCAAGATTATGAAAAGAAAATGTTGAAAAAAAGAGAAAATAAAATAAAAATGAACAAATAAGTAACTTGGATTCTTTTTTGACAAATTAAGAATTTTGCGATGAGGGTTGCTGCCAGTTGATTACTTTGCGTTTCTAAAAGTTAAAATTTTGCATAAATATCCGTTTCTTTTTCAGATTTGTTATTCATGCTAAATTGCAAACAAACTGAACACTTATTCATCGAGAGACTTTAAAAGATATTGCATAATTCACGAAGCATTTATAAAAACATAAATGGCCTATGCAGTAGAAAATATGCGCAGCTGTAATATTAGCCAGATTTACGGTAATATTTTCCAAAATCTTGGCATCGCTACCATTTCAAAATATCAATTAAAATATGAAAAGTTTACCAAATAACTAAATCAGTCAATTAAATTTGTTTTAAGTGCACCACATAAATGTTAAAAATTCCTTAACTCCATTAAAAGGTAAAATTAATTCTAATTCCGTTATTTGTAGCCAATTTAGCGCAATTATATATTATAAAGCCGCGTACTCATAAATATAAATTTCGGTACTAGTTTTAAATTTCGAGTATGAGTAGTTTTTTCCTGCATGTAAAAAACAAAATCAAAAAATTTTATTGCAGCTTTGTTGGAAAACTTTAAATTAAAATCCAGCTAGATCCTGGCACATAAAATATTTTAAAATCCAAAGTTTTAGCAGATTTTTTAAATTATGAAACTGGAATAAGTTATTCTTGCACCTGATTCAAAACCAACGAAAAAACATCAGTTTGAGATACATTTGACAAAACTGGCATTAAGGACTTGTAAGGAAAGTACCAACCGTGATTCCTTCAGTGCTCAGAAACTTCGCTGAAAGTGATATTGCAAATCAGATGGAGAATGCTTTAAAACATTTGAATGTGTTGTAATGCCCGGATCTATGAACGTCTTCTAATCTGCTCACTGAAATTACATCCTGGACAAACCATGTATGCAGAGTGAGTCAAAAAGTGTATTGGGTATCAAACGTGTATATTTCTAAGAGTAAAAATGGTGTAAAAACGAATTTTTTTCGCACTTAAATCATTCTAAAGATGTTCTACGTGCATGATGTTCTTCTGACCCATGAACGGTATCACACCTTCAATCAAATTCCTGCCATGCACATTGTAACACGTGCAGAAGCAACCGCTGCCGCTGTCCAATTTTTCATGTTCGTCAAGATTATCAGATAAAAAGGGATTTCAATACATTACATTTTACATATTACCTCAGGAAAAAAATCACATGATTCTAGGTTTGGTGATCTAGAGGGGTCAATCATAAAGTTTTGTCACCTCTTCGTTAATAGGCGTGTTGACTGAATAGTAAGTGACAAGTTGGACACATGTACGATAACACGATCTAATGATAGCCAGTTGAAACTTTTCATTTCGCTCTTTCATTCAAGCTTTATCGGAGAGCTGTAAAATCAAAACGGAGGGCTACGCCATCAAAATTTTAAGGGGGGATTTTTTAAAATTATTTTATTTATTTATTTAAATTGTTTATTTTTTTTAATTTCAATTATTTCTTTTATTTATAATTCAAGAAAAATGAAGCACATATCTTAAGGTATTTTTCTTTGTCTTACTGAGAAGTACAACGAATATGTTCATTCAAAAGTAATGCTATGAAAAAAGTATTTATGTTTTTGTTTCAGAGATTTCATATCATAAATATTGGAATTTAATTTTCGTAATGCTTTAATTGCATGAACTTTCAAAGCTAAAAAACTGAATCTCTCTGTAAAAACAATACTTTCACCAGATCAATATTTTAAGACTCATTTCCTTGTCTTTCCTTTTTTCAAACAAAAGTTTCATCATAAAAAAAATTCAAAAGCTGTAAAATTTCTTTCGTTCTTTTAATATAGTCGATTGCGTATTAAAAGTTGAGAATAAAATGTTTTGCAACAATGACAGCATAAAACACCCCGGAAAAGAACAAAAAAAACAGAGGTATGCTCAAAAGCATAACAATTACATTTACAAAAAATTTTAAAACTTCGGACTCAATCTTTTTCAAAAATGTTTGATTAAGAAGAAATAAAAGAAAATTTATTGTGCAATTCTTAGTGATTTTTTTTTCTTTGCCAGACTTCATGTTTCTAAAGAGTTATTTTTTTCGTCACCCGTTTCTAATCACCTTACTTTGCCAAAAGAATCTTTTTTATTTTTCAAATTCATCATCTAAAAATTAAGCATTTAATTGAATAAGGTCCAATGCTTTAGTTTGCTAAAATAATGCTTTTCATCCGAGATAGCAATATTCAGTACAGATGTTATTCACATATATTTTTTTTAGATTACATATCTGCTATTTAAGTTTTAGTTGTATTTCTTAAGACAAAGTTTATAACCCAAAAAGCTCACATAACCGCCAAGAAAAATTAGTAGTGTAGTAGAAATTGCGATGAAAAATATTGACATATGTCTCGTAGCTGCAGCGAATTTATTCTTTATGTTCTCGCAAGTGATTTTTGTGACAAAAAAAGAGCCCTCTAAGGCTTGAATTTTTTTTCAATTCACTTTTAAATTGTAAAAATAAATATGAACTCTCACTTATACGCCGCCTTGTTTATGCGTCTTTTTCACTTATACGACGATTTTGAATGGTCCCAGTACATTCCATAACGAAATAATGATAGTATTATTCGTTTATGCGTCGCTCTAAAGATAAATGTTTCACTTATGGGCCGAATTTTCATTAAAATGTAAAAAATAATAATTTATTTTCTTTAAAAAATTAGCATTTTTCTTCACTTTCCTCTTTAATGTTTCGTCTTTACTGCTCAGGGAACACATTTTTTCCGCATGAACTTGGAGAGGGGTAATTATCTATTATGCATCGTTTTATAGGGAACAGTTTGTAATTAGGTATGCTGCAATTTTTGTTCTCTCTTCATCATTGTATTTACCGTAAAATGGGGTGAATCGGAACACTTTTCAGCTTTGACTGTAAAAAAAGCAGTTAAAAGATTTTTTTTTAATTTGATTTTTTGGGTAAAAACTTCGGTCTTGCTTTACTTTTGATATTTCAAGCACAGACAAAACATTTTGAACAATTATTATTAAAATATATAGGAAATTATGGGTGTTCCGAATCACCCCGCTGATAGGGGTCAATCGAAACACATGTTAAAATTTTTATTTTTTTCAATTTAACCTGTAATAGGTCTCACGAACATGAGTAATATTGATGGGGGAGAATAAGAACAGATAATTACTGTCAAATAAATGCATAATTTCAATACCAGTAAACATTTATAATTTGTCAAAATTCAAAATAATTTTGAACTTATGAAAAATTAAAAGTAATTTTAAAAAATGCTTTTGAATTGAAATACAAAGATTTAATATGAATGGAAGTCCCTCAAGTCGTCCACAAACATGTACTTGTCCTTAAAACTAGCAATTGTGGCTTGGCTTAAGTTTTTTCATAACATCTCCTTTGATGAACTCTGCCTTTTCTTCAGTTTCTTAACATCTCTGGGTTTCTGGGATTGTCCTGAAAGATTTTTTCGCTTATTCATCACTGTCTGTGTGCTGGACTTTAACTACATAAAGTATATGTGACTTTCCCCCGCGCATTATTAAGTAAAAAGAAGTCTCCTGGAGAAAAAATCTTGTGAAATCTGCAACTTTTTGTCATTCTAAGATCTAGTTGCTCACGAGAAGGGATAAACAGTAATAAATCCTTGACCTTGTCTTGATTAGAAGAATTGTGGTTAGAATCTTGATTTTTCAAACAGTTTCCTTTAAATAAGTTTGAATTGGAACAACAGAACTAAGTGTTCCGATTCACCCCGCAATTTTTTTTCCTATGGCATTTTTCAGAATTCTTCATTTTTATGACACAATTTATAAAAAATGTAAATTCTAATGTGGTATTCTGTTGTTCAGATACATGTACAGTTGAAACATGCCACTCTTTGTTTTTAAATATAAGAAGGTTTGTTCGTGCATATGAAGTTTTGCAGTCCATGAAAATGTGGTGTTTTCTAGCATTCCACGTACAGCCCTCCTTAGAAGCCAGTAGCGTTACCAGATTGACAAAAATAATTTTTTCCTACTTCCTATGATCTTACCTTTCTAAAAAAAAATTCATGGCGAAAAATACCCAATGGTATATTTATGAGGAATTTCTTTGTACGGTCGGGAAGTTTTGTTCCGATTGACCCCGCTGTTCCTATACACCCCATTTTACGGTACGTTACAGTAATCTCCAAACCGTAGTGATATTTCCCTTTCTATAGAAACATTCTTATTCATTCTCTCATTAGAAACTATGTTACGCTCTAGTCCTTTAAATAGTTTTGTTAACTTATACGTCTCTTTCACTTATGCGCCTTTTTCTGTTGGTCCCTTGTGCCGGCGTATAAGTGAGAGTTCACTGTAGCAAAGAAATAATTCAAGATTAATTTGGAGCTGTATTTTTGCTTTGGGGGGGAGGGGGATAGCGATTTGAAATATAAGATACTGCATTTTAATAAAAATATTTTTGGTGAACAATCTAATTTTAACTTAGTTGTTTTGCACACAGATAAATAAAGCAACATCTGATTGCTGCGTTAGTTATTTTCTCTATAAATGAAGTCTCACTCAAATGTTCAATCAAATAGAGACTCGTTTTTGTTTTTGTAACTTGTAGTACCAAAAGCATTTTCTTACGCCGAAACATATTTTTTTTTTACAGCATGCTACTGAAATATTTCCATTACATCTTTCCTTGAGCTGTTAGAATACTGGGATAAAAAAGAACCCATATTTTAAATTATCCTATGTTGCATTTCCAGATTCTTAACATTAAACAACGGAAACTGTTTTCTATTTTTCATTCAAGTGTAAACAAACTACAGCAGAAATGCATTAAACTTTCAGGAAAACCGATGACAAACCTGTGTGGCAGAAATCACTTTAGCAAATCACAAACGTCGTTTTCGTTCTAGCTAATGATTTTCAACAATAGTATGCACATTGGCCAGGCGTTTCCAACATTTAATTTAATTTTTCGTAAAGGATTTTGCTTTTTATGTCTTTGATTTCTTAGTTAACATTTTTTAAAAAATACATTTGTTAACTTGTTTTCACTAGCGTTGAAAACTATTTTTTTTTTAATATTTTGCACTTCGTTTTATTGATCAATCACTCAATAAATGCTACATTCTAATAATATGTCGGTTTAAAAGAAAATAATTCGCTGCGTTGAGTTGAATTATTTAAAAATTCAAATTTGGCATCAATTTCATAAGAATGCAATGCCACGTGGAAATTATAATTTTGAAAACGCATTATAATAATCTTTAAATTAGTTTTAAAAAACTAAAAAATACGCTTTTAGATGCTCTTATAATACATTAACATGTAATATAAGTAATATAGTGTTATATAAGATAGTTTGTAAAAAATATATTACTTTTATATTTGCGAAGAACGTGAATTTTATCTTTTATTCATAGTTACATACAAATAACTGAAACACTTATAATACTCGTACATCAACATGTAATATGCCTTTAGTATTAATGATAGTATTAAATATATTACTTTTATATTTGTAAAAGAACGTGAATTCTATCTTTTATTCGGAGTTACATACATACATAATCCACAAGTGAAACTAATAAAAGCGTATTAAAAAAAATATCATTGAAGTACACATGTTATAATTAGTCTCAGAGAAATTGGGCTGTGTAGTAGTTGCAGGGATAAAAAGTTGACTATGTTGAGTTGAAAAATGGTAAATGCACGAATATGAGCTACAACTAAAATGACATAGGGTAAAAGCACCAGTAGTCGGTCATTTAAGAGATCTTTTGTTGATCTTGGCTAACCTAGAATTTTTAGCTATCAATACAGCAACAAAAACAAGGTAAAACTTTAGAATGAACCTTTCTGATAGTGAATCACCTACTTGTTTCAGAAATTAAAAAAAAAATGTTAAAATCCAAGCTGTTGTCAACACTAGTAAATGCTCCAGTAGTCGGCCACAGAATCATCTTAGCTGAAAAATGAGCAGAATCGCAATCTTGGATGACGAGCAAACCATTCAAAATGAAATGACTCATTACTAATTCAAAAAAAGTACCCAAAACTTAACTGCCACTGGTTGATGATTGAGGATAGGTACATGAATGTGTAAATGCGTCATATCTGATTTTGAATTAAAAATGTACTATTTATGAGGAGTTTTACGTCATTGTGGCCGACTACTAGAGACTGGCAGACTACTGGAGCACTTACCCTATAATTAGAAAATATCGAGCAGAAAAAAAAGCGTCAACATTAAAATTAAAACTTTACACCTGAAATTTCATTTTGCATAATATTTAATGGGAACTGCTACCATGTTTGACAGGATCCCCCCCCCTCATTCTGAGATGAATGAATGTGCTTTACTAATGCAATCAGCACAGTATCAGTCAGTATTTATTCTCACTTGTCTGAACAAGTATTTTCTATATGTTGATAACATTTCAATTAGAGATAGACCGAGGCATCGGCCTGACCAAAGCATGAGGTATAATTCGGCCGCTTCTGTCTATAATAATTCATGATGTAAATTGTCATTTTACAAATTATAATTGCATGAAATACTGTCCTTTAAACTATATACAACCATAAATAACAATAAAATATAACGGAAATTTTCATGAAATTAAAATGATTGTGTGTAGTGAACCGTTGGAACCAGAAACTGTTCAATAATTGACAGTATATTCTATTCTCAACTGAAAGTTATTATGAAATGAAAAAATTAAATTAAATTACATTAAATTTTTAATTATATGAACAACTTTAGTTGATTTAAAATGAAGCTAGTAAAATTTGGCTTTCTTCAAGCATTTCTAGTGGTGACACTTACAAAAACAAATTTGTAAAATTTATCTAGCAAGGATTTTTTTAAAAGTTTTATTTTATTTAATAGAGTTACGTGTATAAAATTTCAGTTTTTGTTAAATTGATCAATATTTTTATGAAACTTAACTCATTTTGGTGTTATTTATTGAGAATAATAGTAAAGGATTATAAAACAGTCTGAGAATTAACCAAAAGTAAATTGAAGCGAAATTTTTATTTATTTTTTATCAAGCAAAGTATGAGGAAAGTCCCCCTTTTTTGCACATACGATTTCGATGCACGATATTAAGTTTCAATTTCATATGTAACTTTAAAAAAAAACTTCTTTTAAATTTTCTTCTTTTTGAAAAGAACAGTTCCAAAATTGAACGTATTGAATATTTTATTTAAAATATAACTACTGAATGTTAAATAAGTAAAAATGGAGGTACATGGAGGTAAGGAAAAATGGAGGTTGCTGGCCTCTAACAAATATAAATTAACTTCAAAATTTTTAAATATTCAATTACAGTATTAAGGTATAATGTAACTAGCAGCTTATTTGTAGTTAAATTATTCTGTGATTTTATGTTTGATCATATCCGTTGATTTTATTATAAACATCAACTTAACAGTAGAACGTGCTCTTCATGTTCCACATAATGCTTCAAATGCCTTTTATTTACAATAACCAAAATTATAAATGTCTTCTTTTCTGGTACAACTTGTACAAACGAAAATAAATACTTTAATTAGTAAAATTAATTTGAAAATGAGACACTTAGCTAAAAATGTTGTGTAACACTGAAAATAGTAAAACATGCGAAGTACAGTGTATTGTTGTATGCATATTTATCATGCATTCAATGCTAAATATGCTTATAGGGGTACTAGCTGAAGCTTTGGCCATCAGTTGGCCGAAGCTGCTGCATTCGGCGCTGTAGTCAAACTGCGCTTCGCGCCATCTCTAGTCCTTACTTTTTTCAAAAAAATGGAACTTTACTAAGAATTTCTAAAGAAGTACGGCAACATATATAAACAAGAGAACACTATAACACTAAGCAGAAATCTTAATAAATATGATTAGTTCTTAGTTGAAACTAAAAGAGGTGCTAAGAGAGAAACCAATAACACTTATACAGTGTTCAATTTGTTTTTTGTTCAGATATTCTTCTCAATACTAACAATATGAATTGGAACTTTATTTTTAAATGCGCAACTGAAAAGTATCTGTTTCAATCGGTACGTGGGATTAAGCTTTAAATGTAACGTAAACTAAAATAAAATAATTATATTGTGTTAAAATTAGATTTACTGCTTATATCTTCATTTGCAATAGAAAAATAAAACTCAATCGAAAAAAAAACATAAGACTCAAAAAAATAATCCTAAATTTAAATATTCTTACATCGAATTTTGTTCATTCATATTATTATTGTTACATCATATTTATTTATGTGTGTGTCAAACTATGCTAACTATTCAAGTCTTACATACATTGTGCTAGAACATTATGTAATGTAGAAGGCTTTTAATGCATGCCGAGTATTTATCACTCTAACTAATAGCGACAACGCCGGATAGCTACTGCATCTAAAACAAATAGGATTTAACCACTAGAAGTTATTCACCTGAAATTATTTCATGATGTTCCTTTGCTTTAAGATATTCAAGCAGAGAATTTAAATATGATCTTTAACTCTAAACACGCATTGGATAATATGGAGTTTAGGTAGAAAAGTTAAACTATAATAGTATGTTTATTTGTTTCAATTAATATTCAATCAAAATACACTGAAATCGTGTAAACCACTTGAGTGCTGACAAAAGCTGGCAAAACATCAACATTTAACTAAAGTAATAGAACATATGACCACTAACTAAAAACTATTTTTAAATCCCTTGAAATACTAATAAAGCCACTCAAAATTGTGTTATCTTTACTACAACATTAACACCTTAACCTCTTAAAACATTCATTTAAACATCATTACAGGCATTGTCAGCTCCAAGTAGTCATTAATTTTCAATGACGCTGCAACCTGATTGTTGATTGATTGCAATTACATATTCTTTGACATTTCTAAAACTTAACTCATTCTTAATGATATAACATACTCTTTGGCGTACACGAGGCGTCATTCATTTCATATGCCGTTATAGTTTTTTTGACGCTTCAGAAACCTCATTCAGTTCTTATGCCATTAGACTCTTTGACGCATCCAAGACGCCATTCACTTCATATGCCATCATAGATTCTTTAATGTTTCTTAGAATTATTTCATTTCTTATGCGATTACAGACTTTGACGCATCGGAAACGCAATTCATTTTACATGCAATCATAGGTTCTTTGACGATTCCAAAACTTCATTCATTTCTCAATCCGTCACAGAGTTTTTGACGCATTCGGAACGTCATTCCTTTCATATGCCATTAAAAATATCTTGACGTCTCTAAACTTCATTCATTTCTTATACCTTTCAAATTCTTTGACATTTCCCAAATGACATGTCTTTCTCATGCAATTATAGTTTCTTAACGTTTCCGAGACTTCATTCGTTTCTTATGCCATTTATTCGTCTCTCTTTGACGTTTCCGAAATGACGTTTATTTCTGATCCCATTATATTTTCTGTAACGTTTCCAAAACTTCATTCATTTCTTAAGCCATTCAAGACTCTTTGACGTCTCCGAGACGTCATTCATTTCATATGCATTAAAATTTTTTATAGTTTTTGAGACACCATTTATTTATTTCGACATTACAGACTCTTCGACGTAAAAAAGACGTCTTTCATAACATACGCTACTGTTCATTTTTTGACGTTTCTAAACACCATTCATTTTTTACACCGTTACAGACTCTTCAACGTGTCCAATACACCATTCACTTCTTACGTCACTACAAACTTTTTGACGTATGTGTAACGCCGTTCATTTTAAGCACCATTAAGGCCCGGTTTCCTAGGAGTGAAATCGTCGATCTCTGGCGAGGCGACAGACGCCGCCGCTTTCTGCGCATGCGCCTGAGCCGCAGATTGACGTCGCTTCACTCCACGCTCCAATCAAACTGGTTCTTATTCCAGCGTGCGTCGCGCCCGGCATCGGCGACGATTCTAGGAAACCAAGCCTTTACCGACTCATTAAAATCTCCGAGACGCCATTCATTGCATGTGCCGTTACAGACAATTCGATGTCTCAGAAACTTCATTCATGTCACATGCCATCCCAAGTAGCACACTTCGTTTTTTAAAGGTTGTAAAATGGTTATTAACGTTGTAACAACCGCTTAAAAACGTTTATAAAACGTTTAAAGGTTATTTGTGCTACCTGGGATTAGACAATTTGATGTCTCCGAAGCGCCATTGTATATAAAGGAAATTAATTAAGAAAGCGGAAAATACAAAAAGTTAGAGGGGGGCAATAAGCCTCAGCACATGAAATATCCAATTTTATTAGAGTGCAAATTTGCCCCCATGTTTTTCGGATTTACAAAGAGCATCTTTCAAATGAAAAAGCTTTTTGTAACTCTACAACATGTCTAAATAAGTCCTTGATATTTTTGCAATTTTATATAATATTTACTCTTTTACTCACATGCTTTAATAAGGTTGAATATACCATCTGCATACTGATAAACGTATACCTAACTTATACGAACATAAAATTCTATGACTCTAAAAAATTTAAACAAAGAGAGTTGGAGCTTTTAAAATAAACTTTATTATGTTGTCAAATAATATTCTTAAGCTCTCGTTACAGCTGTTTTAAAATTAAAATAGTTGAAACAGAAATTTAAAGTCAAAGAATCAAAATTCATGCTACATTCCACATCATATCCGTACCCCATACTGTTTTTTTTTTTTTTTCTTACTCTTCCAGAAAGGGCTTTAATTAAAATCCTTTGTAAGAATAATTAATTTAAAATTGTAAGAAAATGAAAAGATAAGCACAAAAGAATAAAAATGAGATGAAAGAATTTAATATTTCTCAGTCATTTTAAAAAAATATAACACATTTTCACCAAAGCTTCCCTCTAGACCATTACCATGATAAAAGTTTTATTGTAAGAATGAAGGCTTTCACGGCCGGAGTAAATACTAGTTACGGATTCCGGGCTGTTGTGCCGTGGTCTGGATGACTTTAGTCCATACGTTTCAATCGCAACTGCGGCGATCACCCACTGAAGATGATCGCCGCAGTTGCGATTGAAACGTATGGACTAAAGTCATCCAGACCACGGCACAACAGCCCGGAATCCGTAACTAGTAAAAGTTTTATTGTTTTGAAAAAAATCTTTGAAAATGAATGACGGTTTTATCCTCACCAAACCTTTACACCAATGGCAAAAATTGCTAAGCGGATTTATCTAAACCATCTGCTTTCAAAACGTGATCCCTGAGGATGTATTTATCTTTAACCGTAACTTAAAAGTTGCTTTATTTTTTTCCTATCGTAGGTGATTACGTTAGAATGGAAGACAAAAAACCGTGGAAACTTTCCTTTTTTAAAGTGGACTGTCTGAAATTCTTTTTCTTAAAGTAAGCAAAGAGGATAAAGTTGGTCATTTTATTTTGAGCATGATTAAATTTAAAAAATAGAAAACAAACTATTTTATGCAAATTCCATTCCACACTCACTTTCGCAATTCGCTTTTTCAAAAAACATAATCTAAATCCGAGTGGTCCTTTCTTTTTTTTTTTATCTTAGCATTTTATGCTTGTCTTTATGTTTGAAATCCATAAATAACCACTAATTGAACAAATTCTCATACCTAAATTATTAAATTTTTAGATTTCATGTCACGGAATTTGACATTTGAAGGCAAATTTTTTAGCCTCAAAAAAAAAACTGCTGTACTCTGGTATTTATTTATTTTTTCATTACACTTGGCGTGTCATAATAATTCCTGTTAAGTTGCCAGTTTTTCATTTTTCTTTAAAAGAACCTCAACGTTTCTAGCTAACTGTCAACTTTAACGTCAACATTATGCAAAAGTAAAAAACCATCGAAAATCATTTCAAAAGTTAAAAAAGCATTGAAGCACTCACTAATTTATGTATCATAAAAAAGACGAATTTAATATTAACATTTTAAAATTAATTTTATGAAGCGTTGATATTCGTACAGTATTTTTGACAACGTGTTGTAGACTCATGGTATTTCCTCGCTTCCTAATTTTATGTAACTATCCAGTAAACCTACTTCACTTATGTTTTGAATGATATTATGGAATGAAATGACAAATAGATGAGGAAAAATAAACATGATTTGATATTTTTTAAATTCATATTGTTCTTCCTTATACTATGCAATTAATTCTCTAATTGAAAATCCGGCCCGTTTCAACATTGATTTTATAATCCCTCTAGGGGGCTTTAAAGTCCTCTCGAAAAAAAGCACTGAGTGAAAAATAAATTTTAAGAAGTAAATGCTTTAATTGAAAACATAAATACTATTTTATTTTTCAATAAATATAAAGTGAGGTGATTCTCAGCATAAAGATATATAACTAAAAAAATGACTCGCTTTCTAAATTTTAGGAAATTGGGGTCATAAAGGAAAGCTTTTTGGACAGTTAAGTTTTTTTATCAAATATTTAGAGTGTCACAGCTTTATTTTACATTTTTTTTCATCATTCAAAACAGTTTTGTCTTGTAAAAGCACTAATTTGTACTTAACAACGAATTCCTTTACTAACTTTTAGTATGATACGTATATGCATGTTTTTCACTTGATTATCGATTGATTTTACTCTATTTAATTTGTTTATTCATTTATTTGTTCAGAATTTCGTCGCAAAATTAGGAGATAACTGCAGCATACAGCAACAGATGCAAACACTCAGCATGAGAACAAATAAAAAAAATAAATAAATACAATGAGCTACAGCGATATTAACCCATTAATGCCTAGCGTCCCTTTTTAGGGACGGTCCGAAAAGTGTGTCTGAATTTTCCAAAAATGAACATTTCAACCAACTAATTGTGTTCAATTATTACTTTGGTATTGCTTCAATTCCGTATTAACAGATTGCAGCACATAACCGCTGTAAAGTGTGATCTGTAGCCATTTGATTATGATCTTCATCAAAAATTACATCGTTCGTAATCTCAAGAACAAAAAGCTAAGTTTTTAAAGTTATTAACAAGTAAATCTGTCTGTGTTTGATATATGTGCTACTTTGATCGATGTTTTAGTTTACCTTTTTTTGCAATTTTGTAAATTTTAAATTTTTTTAGGATTTTATAGCAATTTAAGAACGTCCCTAAAAAGGGACGCTAGGCACCAAAGGCTGCATTGTTTAACCGTTGCTGATTTCTTGCTTAGAATCTATAATTTATATCAAAACAGTTAGTAAATGTTTTTAGACTGAAAAACAGATAATAATTGTCATTTTTAAAACTTATTTTATTTTCAAAATCTAATTAAATTAAATTAAATAATGTATATAAACTTAATTGTTCAATGTTCTTAAATATTTGCTCTTCTTTTTTTTAATTACAAAAAATACTCAAGGTAAATTTTGAAAGAAAGCTATTTCAAAAATGTAATTCTTTAAAACACTAATTATTCCTTATATTTCATTACTTTTCCATTATGCATTTAGGTGCTTATTATTGTTTAGTCTGACTGTTGGGGGGAAGAAGTCCTAAAGCTGTTTCAGAAGCTTAGCATTTCACCTTGATGTGAAGAATTCAAGGATTGCATATGTGTCTGTTGTTTGGGAAAGGGGGGGGGTTGCAGATTTAATTTCAGAATTCCCTGAACATGCCAATTTTGATCTCTACTGTGAGAATTTATTTACTTCTCTTGCGCTCCTACGTGATTATTTGTCTCAGCAAGGTTTTGTGCAAGAATCGGATTAAAAAATGCTCATGAACTGAAGTTACGTTGTTCAAAAAAGAAAAGAGAGGAAGTTTTGAATAAATGTCGATGACAGGTAAAATAATATTACGTTGATTCGGTGGAATAATAGCAATGTCATAACTATTGCATTGAATCTTCATGGAGTTTATCCTATTGTAAAGGCTAATCGATTGTCCAACAGCGAAAAGAAAGTAATTGAAATTGATGAACCGAGTATATATGATTGCTCAATACAAACGTTGCATAGGGAAAAAGATCCCATGCATCAAATATCGGGAACTACCGGTTTTTGATCCACTCTAAAAAATGGTGGTAGCCGCTCTTCATTTTTATTTTAAAAGCTGCTGTACAACATGCATTGAGCTCAAGGGAGTTGAGTTAGGTATTATGGGGCTAGTTGTTATATTGTTTTAAATAAGACTCAGGTAAGATGTGCCCATTGAAGTAAAAGATCTTATCGGAATGCAGCAAATGCAATACGTAGGTTTGCAGAACAAATGTTTTGCTGACTTTCATACTCAACAACACCAATATTTCCTTGTTCTCTGAATCTACTTCCCAGTTTATGTTAATTGCTGCTTTTATTTCTTCTTGTAAATTGTCATTTTCAATATTACATCGTAGGCAGAAAAAAAATTTTGGTAAAAAAGTATGTACCCTCTGGTGCCTAGCGTCCCTTTTTAGGGACGATTTTTCTTTTTTAAATAAAAAATTTATTTTTTACATGATAATTTTTTAACTATTTTTCCTGCCCATTGAACACTATTTGTAACCAGTATACAAAGTATCGTTGAAAAATAAAATGTCAGGCATTAATGGGTTAAGTAGCAAATTACTACTCCTAAAGGCAGAACTAAATGAAATACACCGTCAGTTCGGCCAAGTCATTCAGATACTGTAGTTTCATCCTCATGATAGTCATCAGTGTAACTTAGTAACCGAGATGAAGGCTGAAATCTTCTTATAGAAGCTAAGAGTGCCCAACAAACTGGTTGCTAATGTAAAACCAGCTCACTAGCGAGTAACCGCAGCAGTGATACGGTTCACCTCGTAAATTTAAGGTTTAATTTGTGTATTAAGTATTAAATTTCAGCGCATATTTAATGATTTTGTCCTGTCTGAGGGGCAACAATTTAATACTTAATACTCAAGCTAAGTCTTCAATGAACGAGGTAAACCGTACCACTTGCTGGTGAGCTATTTTTATATAAGCAACCTATTTCTTTGGCACTCGTAGCTTCTATAAGAGGATTTCTGCCTCCATCTAGATTATTTCCCCTGCCGGCAAGAAAGGGCTTACTTGCTAGCAGTTCCTTAAGACCCCTACTATGTTACGATTGGCCCTAACACTAGGTCTCTTCCTTGCTCACTTCTGGCGCGAAGTAAGTACAGAGCGTGGGGCAAGTCCCTCTCTCTGCTATTTCTCACCCCTTTATTATTCTTTAAAACTCTAGTAATTTTGCAAATGCAATTAAACTCATTCCCTCCATTTTCTTCAGGTCAGATGAATCATGTTCTCAATCTCACGCAAACGGCGAAAAAGAGCTTCGCTCTAACTCAATTTTTTAATCACGATCTGTATCTGTATCTCGGTTACTTTCTAAGTCAAACTGATTAACCCTAAAGAGGATGAAACTGCAGTATCTGGATGACTTGGCCGAGCTGACGGTGTATTTCACGCAGCTATAGCGATAGTCTCTAGAGTTAAAAAGGCCTCTGACCTCTCAATAGCGTCCCAAATGAAAGCATTTGGTTAGGAATAGGCATAGGATGAGTTAATCAACATGCATGACTCACCAGCATTAGGATAGTCTTCATATTCTGACTCATCATACCTAAATCCGTTAAGTAAGGATAATGATAAAACTTGAAATTACGGAAATGGAGGAGATGTTTCGGTAGATAGTTATGGCTAATGACAGGGACGGATACAAGAGGAGAAGGATGGGGGGCTATCGCCCCTCCTTTTAAAGATTCGCCATATGGGAAATTTCATTATTAAAGTTCAAAAAAGACGTTTTCAGACTATCATGGATAAGTTTTTATCCCTCAAATACGTTTCGCAATTGAAGTTCAAAACACATATGAGGTCAACATTTATGAATCAATATGTTTTGTAAAGGAAAAGAAATAAAAGCGAATGCCCCATCTTTTAAACATTTATAGACCCGTCCCTTTGGCTGGTGACAAGCATAACTCAGATACTATTTTATGTGCATCTTAAAATAAAGAACACGGACTATTTTCTCTGCAAAAATGCAAATTTAAATTTTGTTTATTAATGAAATTGTCTTCCAGTCATGCTCAAATTTTCTTGTGGAAGCACAGAACAGTACAAAGTATGTTTCTCTTTCCAACCCTATAGTAAAACTTTTACGAGATCAGACTCCATAATAAAAATTTAATGAACTTTATTTAATTATCAAGCGTAATTAATAGGCAGGAAACAAACTCTCGTGAACGCATTTAAAAATGGAAGGGTTTATTATCGTTTTTATTGGTGAACACTATGCAGAGCTTTTTTACCATAAAATATACTCCTTCATGTTTTTACAGCAAAAGTTGTGTCAGCATTTATTATTTAAAACTATGTGTCAAATAAGAGTCTACCCAATTACTGTCAAAAATTAAAATATTCTATAATATTTCAGTCGTTACATTCTAGTGTTTTAGTAAGGTTCTTAAAATCATTCTCGCTAAAATTACGTATTTTTCCCCCTGCTACTCCAGTGCTAAATTTTTCAAAGTTAAGAGAAAGAGCCATACAAGTTTGGGGACTTGTGTTGACGGATTTTACTATTTGCAATACGAAATAACTTTTTGAAATATAGTAGTGTAAGCCCATCAATTATTAATACTAAACACAGAATCTTTGAAACAAAATTGTTTTATTGTAGTTTAAGTAGTTGAAGCATATGTTTTGTAAAAATCATGCCAATGATGAATGACAAAGAATCATGACATCCCACATTCATCATTGACAGAGAATCATGTTAATGATGTATGTGAGATGCATTTTCGTATACTTTTCAATGCGGATTAACAAAATATGTGTTGTATCATTTCTGTTTTAAAGCATATCTTGGTTCAAATTAATTTATTTCTATGTTTTTACTTTCTTCTATATCTAATATATAGAAGAAAGTATTGGTTTCGTGAAAATTTTCGAATGTCGAATTTTGACGGATTTGCACGTTTTGAGGTGCGCTGAGTCCATTTCGACCATTTTTGGAAAATGTCTGTCTGTCTGTGTGTGTGTGTGTCTGTGTGTGAGTCTGTATGTGTGTGACCAGTTTTTGTGGCCGCGCTAGAGCAAAAACTACTGAATGAAATCGAACAAAAATTTTTGCACATATGTACCACCATGTGAACTGGTGCACCTGACTTTTTTTAGCGAATTCCTCCAAGGGGGGTGGAGCAATCGCACGTGTTCTGCGCGGGGGTGATTGCTATATCTCAGGAAGTAACCGGCGGAATCAAACGAAAATTGGTCCATAGGTAGACCCTACTGAGTACAGGTGCTGATTCAATTTGTTTGTCAATATCTCGAAGGGGGGTGGAGCAATCGCACGTGTTCTGCACGAGGGTGACTGCTATATCTCAGGAAGTAACCGGCGGAATCAAACGAAAATTGGTCCATAGGTAGACCCTATTGAGTACAGGTGCTGATTCAATTTGTGTGTCAATATCTCAAATGGGGGTGGAGCAATCAAAAGTGCTTATTTTGTCATTGCACCTCCTGTATCTCGGGAAATATTGCTGCGATTTGAATGAAATTTGGAATAACACTAACCCAATATGGAAGCAAGCATCGATTAAATTTTGGCGCCAATCGCCCCAGGGGGAGGGTGGGGTGATTTTTGCGCTTAGTCATCAATGCGAAAAATTAATTCATTAAGAAATCGCTTTCACGCTATTTAATTATCAAAACAGCTGAAAACTTTCAATGATTTGAAATTTTTAACTGTTGCCAATTTCTTTTTACTAACAAAAAAAATTTTGCAATTAATCTAAACAAGGCTTTTGCAATGATTACCGATTTCACTCATTGATTCTGCATTTGCGGGATTATTACGATAATTGGGAAATTGGAGCTGTTTCCAATTATTCGGGCGAGTACGTATTTTATTTTGTAACTGGAATTCATATGATAGATATAGAAGAAAGTTTCGTGACGGCCACGACAGCTAGTTTTGATAAGGAGTGCTAAAATCTAAGCTGAGCCATTTTATTTTCTGAATTCTGTTACATTTCACTTTGACTTATTACAAAAACAGAAAAAGAAAATACTATTTAATTAATTTGCTAATGTACTGCGCAAGTGAGAAATACAAGTACTGAACAGTGTACATGATAACAATGTTTTTTTTTCTTCAAATATCTCTGCATGAAAATTTTTTTGTTAAAGGAAACATTTTGTAAATTTTCTTCTCATAGGCATACATGTATAAATACTTTTTTTAATCCCTAGACACTCGAGCTCAGATGTTTTGTGCGAGCTCAAATAGTTTTCGTTAAATGTTAATTACTTCATTTAAATATAAGTCACTTTTTAAGCAGTTCAAAGCAAATGTAAATCATAAATAAAACCTATGTTAGTTCCATAGCTAACCACTATAATTACTGGGATTTTTTACAGGCTTAATATATTTTTTAAATCTTTCTTACCAGAAGCAAATTAAGTAGCATGAAAGACGCAAAAGCCTGCTTAGAAAAACGAGCTATAGACGGAAGAGCTTTTAAGTTGTTTAATTATTCAAAACAGGAATGAAACTTATTTTTATTAAAGGTTTCTACTAGGCCTTGATGAAACTTATCTTTTTCATAAACATGTGAAGTTAAATGGCGGTTTTATCTATACCATTCAGTTACAGTTTGAGTAAAAATATCTAATCCGATTTATATAAGTCATCTGTTTTGAAAACGTAATCCCTGAAGACATGTTTCTTCAGCTGTTAGTTACTCGTTACTTTTTTATGTAACGTTGTTATGTAACGATGGCGATTTCTTTGTTGAGAAAAAAAAATCTTAGTGTTTTCAAGCCTTCTTTTTATGGACTAAAAAGACTTTTTCTGTTAAGACTTTTTCTGTACTTGCTTCTGTCATGGTTTTCACCTTCTGCTTACTGTTGCAGAGTTAAATCCAGCCGCGTGAACTTTAACGCACTTCCGCTTTATAGTGGAGCGAGCGGCACATTGCGTTCCCTCACTCTGCTGTATTTTTTTTTTCTGCTCTTGCTTTTTTTACCTTTTGCTTCCAATTGCAGGGTTAAATTCGACCCCCTTGAAATTTAACGCACTTCAGCTTTTTGTCTCCAGAAACAATGAAATAATCTATGTACATAAATGACTACTTTTTGTATGTATGTCCGGAGTAATCTTCTAAACTACTGGACCGATTTTACACATTTTTTCACCGTAGATAGATTTTCATACTTTTTAGTGCGAATAAGCGGTCAGAAATAGTCTTTAAATTTAAAAAGTTTTTTTTTATATTTTATTCATAATTTTAAAACCACGTTGCTGCATCTCGCTTTAACTCTACATTACTGCTAAAACGAGAGAAATGCGTATTGAAAGCTAAATTTCTTTCATGTAAGTGGTATGACGTAGTATTATACACTGAAGTGACAAAAGTCATGGGATACCTCTTAATATCGTGTCGGCCCTCCTTTTGCCCGGCGAAGTGCAACAACTCGACGTGGCATGGACTCAACAAGTCGTTGGAAGTCTTCTGCAGGAATATTGAGCCATGCTGTCTCGATAGACGTCCATAATTGTGAAAGCGCTGATGGGGCAGGATTTTGGGCACGAACAGACCTCTCGATGGTGTCCCATAAATGCTCAATGGGATTCATGTCGGGCGATCTAGGTGGCCAAATCATTCGTTGGAATTGTCCAGAATTTTCTTCAAACCAATTGCGAACAGTTGTGGCCCGGTGACATGGCGCATTGTCATCCATAAAAATCCCATCGTTGTTTGGGTACATGAAGTCCATGAATGGCTGCAAGTGATCTCCAAGTAGCTGCACATAAGCATTTCCAGTCAATGTTCGGTCCAGTCGCACTAGAGGACCAAGTCCATGCCATGAAAAAACAGCCCACACCATTACGGAGCCACCACCAGCTTGAACAGTGCCTTGCTGACAGTTTGGGTCCATGGCTTCGTGGGGTCTGCGCCACACTCGAACCCTACCATCGGCTCTTACCAGCTGAAATCGTGACTCATCGGACCAGGCCACGGTTTTCCATTCATCTAGGGACCAACCGATATGCTCACGTGCCCACGAGAGTCGCTGCAAGCGATGTCGTTCTGTCAGTAAAGGCACTCGAGTCGGTCTTCTGCTGGAATAGCCCAAGAAATCCAAATTTCTCCGCACAGTTCTAGCAGACACGTCCATTGTACGTCCCACATTGATTTCTACGGTGATTTGACGCAGTGTTGCTTGTCTGTTAGAATTTACGACTCTTTGCAGACGTCGCCGGTCTCGATCTTTAAGTGCAGGCGGTCGACCACTGCGCTGTCCATGGTGGGATGTTATGCCTGAAATTTCATACTCTCGGCACACTCTTGACACAGTGGATCTGGGAATGTTGAATTCTCTAACGATTTCCGAAATGGCATGACCCATGCGTCTAGCTCCAATTAACATTCCGCGTTCAAAGTCTGTTAATTCACGTCGTGCGGTCATCATCACGTTAAAACCTCTTCACATGAATAACTTGAACAGAAATGAAAGCTCTGTAAAAGCACTGCGCATTTATACCTGTTCTATGCGATGCTACTGCCATCTGAAAATTTGCATATTGCTATCCCATGACTTTTGTCACTTCAGTGTAGTATAAACGTAACTTTCGCAGTATAAGAATTATGCAAAAAATGAAAAGAAACAGTTGATGAAGGGAAGATTTTTTAGAACAAAGTGCCTTCTTTGCAAGTGTTTAAGGCTCGTAAACTAACTCACTTATAAAATTCTGTAAAAAGAGTACTGAAAACGAAAACCGTTTTCTTTGAAATAAACTATTAAATTTCCCAAAAGAATGCACTGAAAGTAATATCAAATGTATGGTCAAGTCGGAAGACAGAATAATATTTTTAATCAAAGGGACAAATGAAATACACATAGTTCAGCGTTAAATATATTGCTTCAAAACTTTGGCTCAAATATATGTTGTCAAAACTGAAAAGGAACTGAATTCTCTATTTCAGCTCCATCAAAAAATGTAATTATTTCGAACTGTATAAATAAACATCATCGATTAACGTGAGCTTTATTTATCCTCCTTTTACGCAAAAATAATAATTTTTTAAAGTCAGTTTGATAGAATTCTTAACTAAGTATTCAAAACATCAGAAAAAACAAACACATCTAAAATTAATTAGTTTAATGGTTTTGAGGTAAAAAATATGTAACCGCTTGACGCTTTTAACGAAGTTATTTTGTTCGATAAAAGAAGTTAGTACTTAAAATTTATTGAAATATAAAATAGATACATTCCTCGTTTCAACTGAAAGTAATAAATAGTTAGAACTATTTACAACACGGAATTTCCTTAAATTTATTAAGTAAATTTCCATCTATCAAAATTCGAGTCATTTCTTTTCCAAAACTAAGGGCCCTGCCCCACATCAGCAGAAAACGCGACCGAAACCGAAGGCAGAAACCGAAAATCCGGGTACTTTCCATAGGAATACCATTTAATCCGTTTTCCGTTTCTGCTTTATTTTTCTGCTTTACGTCAATGTGGAGCAGGGCCCTGAGAGTAAAGTTTCAAGCGCAATTTTGTTTTAAAACATATTTATAATAAACAATGCTTGAAGCTTTCCTTGAAGATCCAAACGAATTTAATTATCTCAATGGTTTCTATATATACATGTATGTAATTTATATAATCAAAACAATGTCGGTTTACCATTAAAGTGATTGCATATTTCACTATTAGAGAAGAATATTTAATGAAAAAAGGCCCTATTGAATTATTATTATAACTAGCCTTATACATATACCGTTAAAGAAATTATTTCTCCCTTTTGGTTATTCGAAAATGCATAACTTTTCTTGCATACAAAGAGGAAAATTAGCTTATTTGTTGATGCATAGATTTAATTTTGAATACTTTTAGTAGACTAACTATGTTTCGCTAAAAGTTTTCCTTAGTTACTTGGAACCCCTGTTTATAGTTCTTTAATGACACTGAAATGAATTTTAAGGTACCTGAGTTTTAAATTACTTAACCTATAACACAAGATAATTTTTATTAAATCAGCGAAGTGATATTTTTAAAAATTAATTCGGTGATAGTTTTGCAAACGTTTTATTGAAATTCTTGTTTTAAATAAAATTAAAGGCTCATATAACCTGAATAATATTATTTTCATGCATCACTTTTATAAAACACAGCATTTCAGCATTTATCCTTTAAACCAAAATCATATAAATTATTCAGAGGAATATGTATGGCATACGTTTACAAATTCCACAATAAAATTCTACCAGTTTTAACACTTTTAATGCAAATAGTAATACTCATTGTTTAATGTTCAGAAGCATTATAAAAAATTATTTACAACTAAATTAAAACTTGCAATGATTTCTTTTGTTGTAAGCGTTATCTTCTTTATTGAATAGCTTTGTTGTCCCTTTTGAAGATCAATAAAATGATATCGTATTTTTTTAATATCTGAACGGATATTAATTTGCGATCTTCTTTAAAGAATTACTTCGAATGCTTTGGATTCTGAAATAAATATGCTCTCTGCTTTCTCAAGGGTATGAAAAAAAAATGGGGAGCTCGGAAAAAAATCTCTGTTAATTTTTTGAAAATAATGTTCGTGAGCAAGTTGAAATTATCGTAAAAACTATCTGAATATGAGAACAAAGATTGTTTGACTGAAAAACGAGTGAAAATCATATTAAGCGGAGCCCTGAATTATGTTGCAAATTTTTATAATTGCTATTGTTATTGAACATTAACTACTGAAAATACTCGGAAATACTAGAAAAACGGAGGGCACCTGTGCGGCCCCAACTCATAGTAAAACGTTTAATAAACCGAAAAAAGAACAACTTAACGTCGCGGAAATTTCTGACTTTTTATAATATGGCGCTATTTGAGTGCTAATTTAATAATTGAGCTATTAGCCTCATAATAATGCAAATATTAAACCTTTTACTTAGCAAGATAGGAAGGGCCACATTAGTCCTGGGGTTGTGTTAAAAAAAAGGGCAGAGAAATGTTTCCTTTCGTATACTCACTGTATTATGAAGAGAACCTATTCACTCTTGCTTCACTATTATTTCTCTGTTTTTTTAGTCGGATGGAATTCTGAATGTGAAATACTGCCGACAGTCCACCAGCCACACTGTAGCAATCACTCTTCGAAAGATAAACTAAAACTTCACATTTTGGTGTCTAGAGATAATGTGTGACTGAAATTTTTATGCATTCAGGATTTTATTCAGTCACTAGAGAAGATGTTTGGGACATGCACTGCCAAAAATTTTGCGCTACCTTACTCCACAAATACTGTGGCAGCAGTGCTGCCTGCTGCTATGGAGTAACGAAACAGATATATCTGGTGTAAAGTAACACAACACTTATGGACGGTTACACCATGAAAGTTCAACTATAGTGTAAAGCTTCACCAGTTTCTGTGCGTAAGAGGTTACAACAGAATTCTCTGTCAAAAGAACGAAGGAAAAAACGAGTATTGATCAGGGTAGAAGATCATTTTCAATTAATAGTTCATTTAATGTTTGTCATGTTCACGCTTTCCCACTACCAATCACCTTTACACAAATTCGTAAGTTATTTTAATTACACACGATATGATCGAAAACTTTAAGAGCTATGTGTCTTTTTTTTAATGCATGTGCTTTGCATATAATAATCAGGTGAGTTAAACGCTTGGCGGAACTTTACACAGGCTACGTAACACTTTCTTTCAACGTTTAAGAGTTTTCTTAAAATCCAAACTGCTTACTCCAGAAATTATAAATTGCATAAAGTTACGCCCATTAAGAATGGTAACCGCACACAATGGTTTTACAGAGAGTAGACTCATTCAGGAATATTTTTAAAATTATGTATTTAAAAGTTAGGAAAGGGTCACACCGGGCCCTGTAGTGTCCGGCACCCCCAACAGTGAGTTTTATCAACCTCTCGCTCCTGCCGCAAAAGTTAGTTTACCACTGCTCCGGCTCAGGGGAGCAGAGGGATGTGTTTGGATATCTGAGAGAAAGCAGCAGTGTTGTGCGCTGACTCTGACCGTTTGTTAGTTGGCAAGTGATGTTAATAGCAGTGGTAGGAAGTAGTGCGCTACAAGTAGCGAAACTACTGTAGTAGCTACATTTTTTAGTAGTTTGTAGTGTAGCGCACTACTTTTTAAAAAAAGTAGAGTAGTGAGTAGCGCGATACAAAAAAATAGTAGTTTGTAGCGATTTCTGGAAACTACATTTAAATTAAAAAATAAATAAAAAAATGAAAAAAATTAAAAAAAAAAGAGAACGAAGAAAAGAAAAGTTAATTGACTCTGTCTGGTGCAAATATTGCACGAGTACAGCAGCAGACGCAATGAGAAATAAGAACCATAAAAACATGAGCTGATCTTAGATACATCATTGTGACGAAGTACATTCTATCTGTTTGATGTCATTGGTTTATTTGGTATCATGATTTTTATATTCCTTCAAATAATTTTCATGTTTCTAAATATTTCCTGGCAGGAAATTTAAAAAAAAAACTGAAGGTTGAAGTCTTCCAATCTTTTAACTTTTGAATCCTTTCTTAAGGCGAATATTTTAAAATTGTAATAAAAATCTAAAAGGAAAGTTTTAGCAAAAAAAGGGGGAAGGGAAGGAAAAGTAACAAATAAATTTAAAGACAATTTCTAGTTGTATTCCATATTCAAATTGATGTAAAATACTTTTTTCGGTCAGTAGTCAAACGGTGTATGCTTTCTATTTATTTTTTGAAAAGTAGCGAAGTAGCGACTACAATTCAAAAGTAGTTTGTAGTCGCTACATTAAAAAAAAGTAGTTGTAGTTAACTACATTTATAACAAAGTAGTTGTATTTCGCTGCAAAATAAATGTAGTTTTTCCAGCCACTGGTTGATAGTGTCTAAATCAAATTCCACTTTTTGCCCAGGATTTTAAAGCTTTCGTCAGGGCTACTGACGAAAAAAAGACCCATTGTCTAAAAATTGTTTTCTTTTTTTTCTGGTTTTCACGCCATGTTACTTTAGTAAATAGCATCCAAAAACTAAGACGCATTGGCGCGGTCGGTAGAATGTCGTGCCTGTTATCGAAAAGTTATTAGTTCAAGTCTGGGCCGAAAAGTATTACGGGTACACTATAATTTATAGCTTTGCCGATACTTTATCACTCTTTAAAAGTAAAACATCATTTTAAAAAAAAATACACCACTATTAGCAAAAAGTGATCAAGCAACTCACAATTTTGCTGTTACTCAAATAATTATTTTAAAAAACGGGTTTCTTCCCTTCTTCTTAGTGCAAATGCTTCACATGGGTCAACTAGTTGATGCTTATCTTGTAAATAGTGTACAGTAGCCTGACATATGCTTCATGTTAATAAATTTTACTAAAATTAGGTAAAGCTGAGTTCAATGAATTTCTCTTAATAGCGAGCCACAGCGGACAACAGGGGAAGGAAAACCTAACCCCGGTATAGCCTTCTCCAGTATTTCTTGGTATATGGCAGTTTTAAGTCAACAGCCACAATAAAAATGATTGTATTTAGTAAATTGCTGCAACTAAATATAACTTTTTATATCCGTATAATTATATCTCTGTTTTCAAACTTACAGACTCATACTTATCCCTCTATGAAAAATAAAGCTTTACGAAATTGTAAAGTAGATAACTTCTTTCAGCCTATAAGCGTTAAACACATTAAAGGGGACAAGTAAAATACAAAACATGGCATACAATCTGTGAAACTCGAAAAAATCAATAAAATTCTTAAGAAAAATGTCATAAAAGCATTTGATCATCACATTCTGTAATTTAAGCATACGTGCAGAAATGAAATAAAGTAGATTTGCTTCATCAGAGATTTTTCAAATTATTTATAACAGATATAAAAATTGCGGGACTTTCCGTATTTAATGAAAATTATTGAAAGCTGTTCATAAAAGTTTCTCAATTATGAAATTGGGTAATAAACCTGCTGTGTTATTCGAAATTTATTAAACAGTTAAAACATGCAGTGAAAGTAGGGAAGAGAAATTACGATTGCAAAAAAAGATATAAAAACTTTCAGTATCTTAATTTTCGTTTATAAAATATAATCTCTGTTCATAACAAAAATTTTGCAGTAAATACTGAAAAGTACTGTTCCGGTCAGGTGAGAAGGTTGGCGAGTGGAATAAAAACATTGTAAAATATGAGATTATGGACATTGAATAATTTGTAATTAAAAAGAACCACTAAAATATCTTTTGCTAAATGAAACCGGAGTAAGGTATGGTACACTGCAAAAAATAAACTGTTGTTTTTACTGTATAATACTGTAAACAGAGGTTCTAGATTAAAACTGAAATGCACAGTAACAAAATGTAAAATTAACAAGATTGCAGTTTATTATTGTAAAATAAACAATTATAATGTATAAACAACATTTCATTCTTTGCAGTACACATGGTGTTCTTCATATCACTAAGTGAATTGTAATAAAGCTGAAATTTTTGTCCCGATACTTTTCAATTTATATTTAGATCTTGGACGATATTTGTATTACTTTTACTCCTTACCAGAAACAGAACCCGAGTTGAGTGTACTACCCAACCTAAGGCAAACTGAACTCCTTCCGCTAAAAACTGAGCCACAAGAATACACTAATATGTAATGGAACTTAATAGATGGAAGCAATATATGCCATCAATTCGATATTTTTGATCCTTACCAGGAGTCGAAGAACTCTTGACCCATCACTCGAGATGTAATAAGGTGTAATGGGAACTTTAAGGACTTTGTGACCACAATACATTGAACGCACACCAGTCATTATCAGCGAACACGTAGGGTTCTTCACACACACACACACACACACACACAACCGGCCAGTATTAAACACTTTAGAACTACGAGAAGTTTAACCGTATCGAGATACCTGGGCTCACAATTGTATTTGTTCATAATGAGGAACACGGTTTTTAATACAAGTGATGTACTGCAGCTATTATTCTTACATAACTTTTTGACAGGTATTTCTCAATAAATATTTAAAAATATTTTTGTACAACCAACATCCATGGAGTTTAAATTTTAAATTGGCCTATAAAGGCAATCAAACATAAAAACAAGATAACTACGGCGATTTATTGACTTTTTGGTCAGATAACAAACGAAATAAATTACTTTGTACTAACACTCGACAGTAAACGTACGTTAAATAACTTTTCATTTTGCGTTACGCAAATTTTTCAAATTATATAATCTCTGCAATCATAATTCATGAGATGAAGTTCATATTTTAAATGGTTGATAATTCGAAATATCGGTTGCACATTTTTTTTTACTTTAACCCATTACCCACTGGTGTTACGTTGACGCAATGGTCATTATAAAAAATCATTAAAAAATCGCTATTTAATTAATTTTTGCACCGATTTCAGTTTTAGATTTAAGAGCAAACCTATAAACATGTTAAGTAAAAAAATTGCCTCAAACATTTTTTTTATATGTAATAAAAATTCGGTTCTAACATGGTTTTTTTTGCTCAAATTTGTGATCTATTTTTCTATCAAAAAAAGTTGGAAAAAAATGTTTGGGTTTATATGTGAAATACTTTTAGTCAAGGTCACTTTTATAAAAAAAAATCCACTCAGAAATTGGTTCTCTGGGAGAGGGAAGGAAAGCAAAAGCAGGTGTTGCGTGAGAGCATCGTCCGATAGTCTGTCTCAAATGCTCTTCCGTGTCATAGATTTCATTTCTATTCCATGCGTTTTGACTGTGCAAGCTTTTTTTTTTATCCCCGCCTTTTGAGATGCCCAGAACAAGATATCGTAGTTTAAGAAGCATTCGAACAGGTTTAAAAAAAATAATAATAAAATAAAAACTCTGATGATGATGATGATTCGAAGTTCTACTTACAGTAAAATTGAGCCTTGTAAAGATCGTTTCTCGCTTCCAGAATTCAAAAGAAAAATATTTCTGCTCCTCAGCTTTGTATCATTGAACAATATAACATGAAAATGGGTAATGTTGATTTACGCGATAATTTAGTTTCAAATTATAGAATTAGAGTCCGAGAGAAAAAATGGTGGCCAAAATTTTCAAATTACATCGATGTTGCACAAACAAATGCTTGGAAACTTTCAAGACTATCTGAAGACGGATATAGAAAGTCACTGTTGGATTTTAGACGAGAGTTGTACTTAACTTTTTACAGCCTCCCCCCTTTGATAATAATACACAGAAGAAAAGTACAGCTACAGGACGGCCAGATAAATTCTGCTTACCAATGCCAGTATCTGGGGGTGGGGGGGGGGCATTTTACAGAAAGGTTTACAAATAACAAAAGGCTGTTGTGCAACATTGTCATTGTGTTGCTTCTGAAATCACTCGGGTACCGAGCCCGAGTAGACAGATCCACCCGATTTAATGCGGAACAAGTACGTCTTTCGTTTTCATGAGCACTATTACGGTGGAAGCCCGATTTAGCTCAGAGCGCTCTCTTCTTTTGAACCAGACCAAAGGCCGAGCAAACAACTGGTCTTGTACCTCCGGAAGCTTCGTTTCACTTGGAGGACTTTGTGACCACAACCCTTATTTTGCGTCACCCAGCCACCATTAGTAATGACGGTGAATCTTTGATCGGCTGGAATCAAACCGAGGACCCTCTGGTTACGAGTCCGACGCCTTACTCATCGGGATGACCACGGCCCTATTGCCATTGTCAAACTGTTTATCGTTGCAATGCTTGTGATATTGCTCTCCACCCCAATTGCAACGAAGTTTATCATGTATGACCTTGGATAATCAAATTTTTGTTAAATTTAAAATTTATTAAGATTGATTTTTTTAAAAACACATTTCAATTTCTTCTAAAGTTCTCTGCACGTTTCAAAACCATATCAAAGCTCATAAAAAATTTACCTGTCTAAAACACATTGAAACTGCAAAATTGTATCAAATAAAACTACTTAGCATCCGTACCCCTTTTCCTCTGACGTTGCGTCAACGCAACACCCTATATTTCTAAATGTAAGTGAAATTTTGTTCTTTTTGCAGCATAATACTATTGTATGGGCTCAAAATAACTTTTATGATTTGTATCAAAAACAAATAATGATTTCGAGTTTCGGCGGTTAATGGGTTAAGAAATCAGTTCTAAAAGAATACGCAATCGTATAAATTAAACTAGAAGTATGGTTGAAACATTCAGATCAAAAATGGCACTGATTACAGGAGTCATATATCAGTGGTAAAATTAGTAAAATGCCAAAACATTCGAGTCAATTTTCCCGATAAGCATTTTCTTTTTGTTTTAATTTCAAAACAATTTATATAATACTATCAATTTCAAGTTTAGGAAAAGCAACTATCTTCCCTTTCCTACTGTAAAGAAAGGCAACATTTCAAGTACCCTACAACTGCTTTTCTACGGTTACATTTTTATTTGGGAAAGGACGACACGAAATCGAAAATCACTTAAGCAAATACACCTGTCTTATTGATCAGAAAATTGGAAATATATATCATTCGTTGGGGGAGGAGAGATAAAAGGGTTTCCCGGGCCAAAAGAAAATGATTTAGAATGCTCATTTCGAATGTTTGAAAAAATATGAACTGTCAGAAGAAGTTAGTGTTAAAATTTTAATGTAAGTCAACACTACTAGTAAATTCTTGAAATTATGATTAAAGCATTTCATTATTTCGGCATTAATTAAAAAAATAAATCAGATACCACATTACATCCTTTTACGACACTTAAACAATCGATACTGCTTAAAAACTTTTAAAAAATAAGTATATGTACTCATGCACACGTTTTGAAAGCATAACTTCTAAAAGATGCTCTTTTATTATTATGCATGTAAATGTGTGGTAAACTTGGAGAAAAGTACTTTCAAATTTAAACAAAGACGTTGTTTTTATTAACTTCAGAGGAAACTAAATTTCCAACAATAAAAACTAAATGGAATGTCGTTTAATGTGCTTAAACATTTTTAAAGAATCAGAATATGGAACTAGTAAAAAATACTGCGTTTTCTCGTACTGAAATTTAAAAAATGAAGTCTTTAACGTACTTTTAAAGAATCAACGATAAATCCTTTATGAACTATTCAATTTCGTATTAGACAGGTAATGGTTCATTAAGCATCAGATTTGTTAACAAAAATTTCAGTACTTAAAATTGAGAGACGTACAAATATTTAAAATGAACTATGGAGTCTTGTTTTTTTCTCTAGAGTTACCATCGTTTAAATTTTAAATAAGAAACTTAAAACCAGTATTTTATTACGCATCATTCTTGTAAAGCTTATTGACTTTATTATAGTTATGGATAAAAAGTAGATATTTATATTTTTTCCAGTTTTGTGAATTGCTTATGTATCCTTTTAAAAACTAAACAGAAATAATGGCAAACCATGAACGTTTCATGCCATATTCTATTATAAGGTACAGATCTGCCGTGGGCAGGTAAACGGCAGTATCTGCAAAAATGAGTTTTCGAGATATTTGAAGAAACGCGTTTTTGATTTCCCACAAACACCCATAAAACATAGAACTTCGAACATAGGCGATACTATATGTTTATACCGATATATTTTTTGGGTAATCGATTGAATTTTGATTTTGCAAGCGCAGAGAGAGGTAAAGCAGATACTGCCGTTTACCTGCCCTTTTCACTCTAATTGTCCTGCGGGATTGACTGGCAGTCGGCAGTAACTGCACAGTATGCTACTAAATGTCCAGCATTTACATATTCGACAACATGCGGAGTAGATATGTTATTACGAAATATATTATTGCATTGTGAATGATATGTTTTATTTAAAAATATACATAAATACCGTGCATCCACTTGATATAGATTTAATGTAAACGAACGCGAAATATAATTTAAAAATATAATGAAACTGTATTGTATTATGCAAAATATGAAGCAAAACTTGATGATTCTTCAGCCATTTTTACTTCCTTTTACTTAATAAAGGAAGTCATGTGATCACAAAGAAAATTTCACTCAAAATTAAGGTTAAATTTTGATTTTGCTCACGCCCGAATGAATGTTGAGTAGTTGTTTCGACCTATCAGCACGTGCATATGTACCTACTAACATATAAACAGCCGAAATATCCTTTTCGACCATGCCCCAGTTAATTACGTCGAGTTTTCTCGTAACGTCTGTATGTACGTCTGTATGTACGTATGTATGTACGTATGTTTCTATGTATGTGCGTATGTATGTATGTCGCATAACTCAAAAACTATATGCCGTAGAAGCTTCTAGTTTGGTATGTAGGCTCTGAGGGTGGTCTAGTTGTGCACCTCCCCTTGTGGTTGCATTCGAATGTTCCCAAGGGGGTCTTTTAGCCCTTTGTGGGGTAAATCAATGTTAATTTCAATGCAGATTGAGTGATATGATTTGGTACAACCACTTGGTGATATATCGCCAAACTTTTGGTCGCCAAGTGTTTGCCGCCAAGTTGACGACAAATTTGGTGAAAAATGATTTTTTTTTTTAAATTTGGATTCAATTTGGCGCTATTGGGCACATTTTGCGGAAAAATCACTTAATCATGTTAAAATTGGCGATATTTTGAAAATAAATCATTGTAAAACAATATTTTGCATTGATTCGTGACAAACTGGGGGTGTAAATGTTTGAATTGTTATCTTGCTCACTCTAATGTACTATTTTAACACTTGAGGTATTTATTATGGAATTTAAACGTAAAAGGAAGTAGTGTGGCGTTCACATCAGATGTTTTAAAATTACTACAAATCAGTTAATGCTTTGTACTTTGCATCAAAACAAGAAATCACTTTGAGAAAAAGAGCGCTTGAAATGCTTGTTGTGCTGACGATTTTTTTTATAGCACTATTAAAACAGCTAGGGATTAAACTGCAAAAACTATCGTCTGTTAGTATGAAAGCAACTGTAATTAAAAGAAAACAAAACAATGTAAATAAAATCATTTCATTGCTGCATTTTTGTTTGTCGTCTGCCAAGTTTGGCTTGTGTATCTTTGAAATCGTGAAAAATATTGTCTGCTAGTGGAGAGAAACTTTATTTGAAAGAAAAAAACCTGGTATGGACCCCACACTACTTCCTTTTACGTGTAAATTTCTTAGTAGATGCCTTAAGTGTTTAAATAGTGCTTGGAATAAGCAAGATAACAATTCAAACATTTACGCCCCTAATGTACCACGAATAATGCAAAAAATGATTTACAACGATTCATTTTCTAAATATCGCCGATTTTAGCATCATTCAGTGGATTTTTCGCAAAATACCGCCAATAGCGCTAAATTGAACCCTAACTCATAAAATAATTTTTTCGCCAAATTTGTCGCCAATTTGGCGATATGTCACCAAGTTGGCGACAAGCACTTGGCGACCAAAAGCTTGGCGATATATCGCCAAGTGGTAATGCCAATTTATATCACTCAAGTCTGCATTGATATTAACACTGATTCACCCCAAAAATTAATAAAACACCCCCCTGGGAACATTCAAGTGCAACCAATGACCTCCCGTGACCTCCCATTAGGGCACCCCTACTTTCGCTCAGTTTAGGTACAAAGGAAAACGGCTTTTGCGGCTTGATGCAAGTTTTGCACAGCGATTCATATTATGTTCATCCTGCAGACATGCAGATACTGCCGTTTACCTGCCCATCGTAACGAAAAATGCAGTTACTGCTAATTACCATTGGTTAAAAAACAGTTTTTTTTCATCGGAAACCAAAAAAAGATGCTTGTACCATAAAACTAATGTAACATAGATTTCAAAAATGCAAAAAAATGAAAATCGAAAATTTTGCAGTTACTGCCCTTTACCTGCCCACGGCAGAGATGCAATACAGGCTTCGAAAAATTACTTTTTAATTTAAAATTACTTCAAAAATTACAATTTTTAAAACAACATTAATCCTTTTTTTTAATCTGAAAATAAGCATATTATCTATACACTACTTAAAAGTGAAATTGTAACACTGAGGGTGAATGTGCGTAGCGTCACGAAAATTGCAGGAGTGATAGTGGCCTGGTGAATATGCAAATGATTAAAAAACACACATAAACGATTAAAAATTTAAAAAATAATTCATTACCTACTGGGCCCAACTAGAGCAGCTTTAAATGCTTAAACACTGCTCAGGCATGCTATCAATGAGCTCACTGATGTTTTTTGAGGCAACCTTAGCCAATTTACATCCACCACTGTGCGCAGATTATCAGTAGTTAATACCAGTGAACTACCGTCCCTATAACGTCTATTTACATATCCCAAGTACTCGTTGGGACTCAGATATGGAGAGGCTTTCGACTTTGTAAGCACCTTACGTCCAGTCAGGTTATTACGAGTTTGCTTTGCGACATACCGCCTGGCATTGTCCGGCTGTAATACCGTGTTTTGTGTGGCCTAAAACAAGGGCAGAACAACAGACTCCACAATTTGCGTGACGAAGCAGTCTTCAGTCAAACTATCGTCAGTGTGGTGAAAAGGCGTCCTGTGATTAAACATCGCGCCACCCCAAACTATAATGTCCGTCCAGGGCTGGTGAGATGCTCGGCAAAATGGGCTAGTTCACAGGAGTCTCTGAGTAACCGCCATATCCGTTGACGGCTATTATTTTTCCTCTAACAGAAACGAGATTCATCAGTGAACACGGTCCAGATACGACGAAGCTGACATCATGCTAAGTGTCTAGCCACACGTTGAGCACCCAATACAACCCTTGAGTTCGGTACCAGTTCACGTCACTGTACCAGACATCATTGTTTGGGGTGGCGTAATGTCTGTTTACTCGGCACATCTGGTACACATTGTCATTAGTTTGACAGCGAACGTCTACATCACACCAGTTACAGAACTTGTTGTTCCGCCTTAGTTTCCGACTGAATCTTAGACGGAAAACACCAAGACAGTGTCAGACTGCAACTCGTAACTGGCTGGATCTTAAATCCTTCGTTTTCCTACAGCCTTCCCAGATCTAAATCCTATCGAGCATTTGTGAGACCCCATTGGATGTGACATGAACGTACGTCCACTAACACAAATCATTTAAGGTCTGCACACAGCAATAAATTAGGCTTGGGTCAGGTTGCCTCAAAAACAATCAGTGAACTTATTGATAGCATGCCTCGTTAGATTGAGGCTTTTGTGATGGTCCAGGAAGAAAACATTAGACACTGAAAAAAATGGTTAATTTGTAATCTTTTGACTGTTTTTTAACCATTTGCACATCCATATCCCTTCTGAAGAGTCTATATCCGTAAATTATTTCAAGAACAACAAATTTTTATGTGAAATCACTTGACAATAAATTTGGATCGTAATGAAATGCGTTATTGAAAAGTTTTTTTAAAGAATTCAACTAGTCATACATTAAAGTAGTACGGTTCACTTCACAAAACTTTCTTTTTGCGTAAAACATTTTAAGTAAGTTTGGAAGCTAAAGTTAAGCATCATTTAATTTTAAAGTTTCAATTCATATTACGTTATCTACTTTTATGCTTAAATTTAGCTTTGGTTTTAATTTAAGCACTTAAATTCAATGCACGAGCCGCACAATGGTTCGATGCTCCTCTTTGATTTTAACACCGATCACCATTATCAAATTACTCTGTTGCCTTTTAAGTGTCAATTTCATTCTTGATTGTCTGCAACTCAACGTTCTTTGAAATTAATTACCTGCCAAATTCATGGTTCAACATTTATTCATTTACCGTACTTGATTCAATTGTTCATGAACTCTTGAAAGTGTGTTTAAGGTATCATGAAAAGTTTAACTTTGGTAGCGTAAATTTCGATGCAGTTAGGAAATTTGCATTTTTCTTAAAATATTTCTGCAAATGATGTGTCTTCATTGAAAATATTCACCGAATTAAAAATCGCTTTATTGTGACGGTCTTAAACTTTACGACTAAACTAATTCTGTGAGTTTTAATGATTTGTTTGCTAAAAATTAACCGTTTCAGTTGCAGTATTTTGTAGATGCGGTTACCGTGTTTGTAGAAGTGGCAGTATTAGCACTAAACCTTGAAGAGACAAAAAAAACGCTTTCGAATAAATAGCGACGTGCAAACGGAGAAATGCAAAATTGATTTCAATTCCAAAACCTAGTTCTTATCAAAATATTAATTATTTACATCCTTAAATATTCTCTGACATCTAAATTATTTGTATTCCTAAATATTTATACATGTTAACACAAGTGGCAGTACTGACACTAAACCCTGAAGAAGCAAACAAAGAAACGCTTGTGAATAAATAGAAACATGCAAAAATAGGAATGCAAAATTAATTTCAAATTAATTAGTATTCATAAAATGTAACAGAGTTCTATTAAAATAGTTGTCATTTTTCCCTAAATATCCCCTGACATCCTGATATCTTTTCCTGATTTTTATTCATTTTAAACACACACTTGTAATATACCGCCAACTCGGCTATTTCGATCCATGGATAGCAGTTTCGAGCTTATTATGCTCTCATCAGCATGGAATACGAAAGTAGTCATGCTGATGATAGCATAATAAGCTCGAAACAGCTATCCATGGATCGAAATAGCCGAGTTGGCGGTATATTGCATGTTTTTGCCTCAGCCATTGCTTAGGGGCGGTTACTTACTGCTTTACACACTTGTAGTTGCTTTCCCTGAAAATGATTTTTCTTTTTTTGAATGAACTTCTTTCTTAATGTAAACACTAGTATTTAAACATAATTTGAGGTCAAGTGATTTAGTTTTACTGTCTACACTCACATTAGGGTGATTCTCCAAAAACCTGGTATTTTCGACTCACAAACTCTATAAAAATAAAAATGCTTAAAAAAATCTAAAAAAAATCATACTTACTCTTTGTTAGGAGCTTATTAAGAGAAAAATAGAGGGAACTCACTTTAAGTATGCTACACCCCCCAAAAGGGGGGGGGGTCAATTTTTTCAAACCGAGAGAGTGACAAGAAGCACTAAGCGAGCAAACAAATAAATTTTATCAAGGATTATCAGAAATTTTACAACAATAACAAAGAAATAACTTCAACATGAATGAAAAACTATGTTTATTGTTGACAAACAACACTAATTTACAACCTCCTTAAACGAACACTGTTTTAAGAGATGCAGCATCCGACAAATTTAATATTTATATAAATTAATTCATCAATATTCGAACATGTATAGCTATTACTTTTAATGTAATTCTCTAAGTGTTTTATTTCTAATTGGTATAATTAATTAAATTAAGCTGTCACAATAATTATTGTTGCCTCTATCACTACCATTGTTAGCATCAGTTTCAAAATAGAATTCAACTAGAGCTTAATTCTAAACCAAAATAGTTATTAACAATTTTCAGAGTAAGTACCAGGTTTGTTAATTTAAATTATCCAGTTCAGAAAGATAATTTACTTCAGGCAAAAAAGCTGTTCTCTAAAATGAATCTACAACAAAATTTAATGTAACTTCACTCACCTATTCGAGCAGCGTTAAAGTTAAAAAATGTCTAACCGACAGATTTGTTTTGAAAAATTCGTCTGAAAAACAAGAAACAAATAACTAAATAAAAGAATTATTTTACAGTTACATTTTTTAATTTATCGTCTGCCAACTTTTTATCATAATCTTAGTTCTAAAACTAATGTTTGGTAAATAAATCCATCTATTCTACCGGATGTTTTACCAGTGCTTTAAAAGTAATGCTAGAGTGACATTTTTTTTTTTGCGCCAGGAGAGGGACATTTTTTTTGCGCCAGGAGAGGGACATTTTAATCAAAAAAGGCTGATATTTCTACCCGGAATTATATAGAAGGTAAATAATGGTATTTTTCTCTTTTATCCTCTTAACTCAATTACACACTGCAGGCAGAATTATTATTTTTATTTTATTTAGAGCAGAAATGTTGGCCAGGAGAGGGACATCGAAAATGTTACATACCTCATTTTGAACTAAGGAAAAATAATACGAACAGCAGACACATTCTATAGACAAAATACTCTATGAGTCCAAAGAAGTGATGAGAATAAACAGTGTTATAGTACTGCAGATTCAAAATTCCTTCTTTTTGCCCTTAATAATTGAACCAATTTGTAGGCCAGGAGAGGGACATGCAATCTGGGGACAAACTTCAAAATGATGTTCCTGATTATATAACCATTTAAATAAGCTAAAACAACACTATATTACACTCATAACTATACATAATTCAACACTACAAGTGTAATTTATGCAATGTTCACGTAAAATTTTAAAATAATTTATTTACATTTTAGAAACAGGGTGGGACACGCAAAAAAGGTGACTTTTTGGCTATTCAAAAATTTTTGTAGAAAAAAATAAATGAAAAATTGCTTTGATATGGATTGAATAACATCAGAATAAGTATTTCTAACAATTAAAAAAATAAAAAAACTTTCTAGGTCAAATAATTTTTGTGCTGTCCTACGGGGACATCATATTGTTCGGATTTTGGAGAATCACCCATTACTTGAAAATATCCACCTTGAAAAGAAGAGATAAATTGGCAATTCTTAACGTGTATAATTTAGTTTCGACAAGAAAAGCATGACAAATTTAAATACAATAATACTTTTGAAAACTTAATAGTTCTTTTCTTTTTAATTACGTTCATGAGTTCATTCGTTTTTTTTTTTTTTAATTTTTTATAAATATATATTTATCTTAAATATTCGTGATCTTATTTATGACAGTGACATATTTTAATACTAACGGTTAGAAATATGTTTCTGAATATTTAATTTGGATGAAAAAGAAACATTCTCATTCAACGCCAAAAAAAAAAAAAAAAAAAAAAAAAACGAACTTATCCATGTACTTTTTAAAATATTATCATTCAAAACATCAGTTCGTAAATATACTTTTGATTGATGTTCTTGAATGGAATGATTCATGATATTAATGGTTTTCATGCCATAGCTGAATTTTATTTCAAAAAACCATAATCGATTAAGGTTTTGGTTACTAATGGATTAGTTGCTTTAATCGCATGATTTTGAAAATATCCATTTTTTCTCAGTAATGCATGAAATTTGTCATGAGAGAAATCTCATTTTTCTACCGCAAGTATTATTTATCACGATTGAAAGATGTGTTCTCGTTTTAAATTTCTCAAAATTTCTGCATACATTCATTTGACATCATTAGCAACAAAAATTGAGATGATGTGAAAACACTTGTTTCGCTTCCGTTGGAGAGTTACTTTTGTAATTTGTTATAATAAATCAAGTCTTGTACTTTCGAGTGGTGAATACTCAGAAATATGTTTGGCAAAAACTGAATAGTTTGGCTTCACTCAAAGCACAGTCAATTTTTGGAATTCCTTAGTTTGAGAAGTGAAATAAGGATGTGAACAAAAAATTACAAATAGTATTTAGCACAAAAAGCTCAATTTTTTAAATAAGGCTTACATTTGAAATGTAAGCAATGCATACTGAAGTTAAAATTCAAGAGATTAAATATATGTATTGCTAAAAATGTTTTGCCATAAAAAATTACTAGTTTATTTTTAGCATTTAAATAGTTTTAGAAAAAACACATAAAATTTTACTGAATTTGACGTTTATCGCATTAATTTTCACGAAAAATTATCATAGTTCTAACTTTACTCGTATGTTGACTTTACCTGCAATGCGAGACTAACATGATGGTTTTGGGATTGGCGAGAAGTTTAAGAGACATCGCCAAGTCGGCATAATTTCTGGAAACTTGTTTTTGGCGCCAAATTCGGAAAGAAATATTGCCGACATTAAGTGACATTTCAAAAAAGAAAACCTCTTGCATATTGAATGTAGTACATAGACTACCCCCCCCCCCCCCCAAGAATGTTTTTAAGTGGAAAATAATAGAATGTTCTGAAGTAGAAATTACTATAATGTTCATTGAATCCTATGTAAACAAAGCAGCTCCGATGTTAGTTGAGTCCTGTTTTTTACTTTGGTGCGAATATACTTCGCTCTGTTGTCTGTTAGAGCTGTGATTTTAATGTAAGTACGTGGTGTACTGCAGTAATGTGTTTAATTGTATTTGCTTAATTTTCTGTGATTATTTTTTTTGTAACTGTTTTATATTGCACATAATTGTATATATATTTCCTGTACTTTATCAAGATTGCATTGCCATTGAAAGAAAGTTCGAAACTGTGCCGGACTCTTAATAATATTGCCTATTCGTAAAGCAAATTTAAAAATATAAGATACTGAGATACTAAGATAATTATGTTTGAAAAAGTAAGCTTTTTTTCTATAGCTTAATATTAATGCACTTCGTAACTCCAAGGTGAGTCAATCATATTTTAATATGATAAAATATTATGTCTATCAATAGACAACAGCATTACACAATATAATCATTTAAATTTAATCGACGATATTAAAACTACGCAAAAATAGCCATTTTTACCATAGCGCCATCCATTCTCAAGGTACCTCAAAAAATTAATAAATTTTCTATCCATTGACACATGTAAGTTTTAATCATATGCCTCACTGTTTGTTCAGTCTTTTAAAGAATTTGAAATTTTCAAAAATTCATCAACTTCTTTAACAGTGGTGTCGGGTTTCTTCTGTTTATTTTTTTAATTACTTTATCTGAAAGGCCGACGGAAATTAATGCAAAATAACAACATCTAAAAGACAGAGTAATCACCTGGCAACCAAAACTTGATTCATATTGATTGCAGAAACTTTAGTTTGTCAGAAAAGTATTCAAAATTTTCGTTTGCTTTTTTGTAGCGAAAGCGCTTATTATTGAAAGTACATTATAATTTGACGTAAAATCATGACGCTGCCAAAAAGCTCATTTCAATTAAAACTGTCTGATAAAATTTTCCTCGTTTTGACTAGTCACATTTTTTTGAAAATTGCGCGACCCACTTTTCCAGCAGTAATGTCATGCTCTTGAAGATGACTGCTGTCTTAATTTATGTGCTAACAAAACTTTACAACTATCTAAGTCAGTACATGATGTAAAGAAACAAAATTCAACACTTTTATGAAAAGTTCATATTATCTTTCACAAAATAAAATTTAACGTAAGAAATAAAGCACTTCAAAATAAGTTCCTGTTGAAGTTTCGCTTTTAGGACCAGAAAATACAATTTATCACGCCAATCTGTAACCTCCTTTTTAATCTTGGTCCCCTGGTAGTGATGTAGCCAATTATAAATTGCAGTTAAGTAAGATTTAGGAAATTTCTGCTATAAATCATGTTTTATGACCTTAACAGAAAGTCTCACATCGTTTACAAACTAATGAATAAATATTACTCAGGCAATGTACTTTTAAAATGTGGCATTATCGATTCTTTAACAAAGCACTCTAAATACTACAGTTTCAACGCTTCTAAATTTACCACCGTGAGTAATATGCAGTCATTTGAATTAGTTTTAGATAAAGTCGAACAAATAAATTCTTGTTGTTGTATAAAGTGAAAATAGTTCAGCAGAGAGAAGTAATGAAATTATCTCTAAAAATTAAACTGAGTCTGAAAATAAAATGAATTTTTTCAATGAATATTTTGATAGAAAATTTTGGAAAGAGGGGCTGTGAGAAAGAAGAAATGTATGTATAGAGGTTTGTTCATTTGTCTCTCTCTCAATGTTTTCTATAAAACAAGTAAACCGTTTTGTATTTTAATTACTGTCAAACAAAATAAATATTTATTTATTTAATTTTTTTCAAATTCTTTTTAATTCACCAATATTAGTGTGAAGTAAATTTAATTTAAAAAAAAAAGAAAAAGAAAACCGATGAATACTTTAAACAAAAATGCAAGTGTATGTCTAAATTATTTGAAAAAAAATCTTCTTTAAATTCGATTAACTTTCCAAGTAAATGGTACTCATCCAAATACATGCAGTATTTGAATGTCTTAGTAGAAAAAAGTAACAAAATATTTGAACACGCAGAAAGAAGCGTAAAGTACAAGGAATAATGGGAGCAGCCTATTGAACGCCAAGTGCTTTGAAAGGCTTGGGAGCTGAAAAAGAAAGTAACTCTTTGAAAACCTTTTCATTTTTCCTTTCTCTTCAAAGAGGGAGAGTCATTAAGAGATTCAAAAGAAGTCAGCTCTAAAAAAACTAATAACCGCGAAAAAATTAAAGTTAAAAGAGAAAACATTAGGCAGAGTTATTCTTAACATAATTGCTCCGTAAGCGATTGTTTCATTATTGTAGGGGAAATAAAATTTTCCTCAATTTCCGAGAAATTTAACAAAAGAAACAATTGCTTCGAAACTGCTGCGAGTAAATGAGTCAAGTATTATTTTTGGTTATTTATATACGGAATATTTTGAATCTAGTTTCTGTTAAATGTCCTTAAATAATGTTCGCTGTAAGTAATATAGTTGAAAAATGTAAGGCAAAAAGAAAAGTATCAAGGACGGTGGCTGAAATAATAAAACAAAACTAGCTAGGAATAAGTGAAGTATGAAAAATTTCAGTTTTTCTTTTTTGAGAAATAAAAAAAAGCGAACGCTGAATTTATACATTTTAGAGCTGGATAAGTGTAGAAGATCAGAATATGTAAAACGCGTTTTTGTTGTCCTCTTTCCCTTCATTATCCATTTATGTTGTTTCGTTTCTTGATAAAATTGTTGTTTAAACCCAACATGCAAAACCAGGGCACCAGATGAATATATTTTTTAAAAATTCAAAATAATCAAAAGAGCATCTCGAGACATATTTCTGACACAGAAATTATGTGTCCTTGTCCACCTGATATTGAGATATAAGGTCTTAAGATCATACGAACTTTTAAGAAAAGTGCCACATTTAATGACTTGGAGAGAAATTGATCACTCTGTTTTACCGTCTGCATGTGTGGGACATATATCTGCAAATGATGTGAAATATGGCTGCTATTATTCTGAGAGACTTGCTAAATTTGGTGACTTTTCTTTCAAATGTCGGCAAACCCTCATATTTCGATAATGGTACACGAGAGAAAAAATGTAAGCGTCCAGAAACATTCTTCACAATACACTTTTGATTGCTACTCATTAAAAAATGACTCTATGGCATTATCGTGGGGTCTCCTGCCAAGATCAGGATAATGTATTACAGTGAACTCTCACTTATACACCGCCTCATTTATGCGCTTTTTTCACTTATACGACGATTTTAAATGGTCTCGGTCTAAACCCGTTATGCATGGCAATGATATTAAAAACTTATCTTGATAGGTTGGCTGAATAAAAGACCATTGAGACAATTATTTCCTAGTTTCCTTTAACAATGTGTTTACAATATTTCTTTAGACACATCGGTGGAGTACTACCTTACACCCCATAGACCTCGGTCTCGTTTATTGAAATGTACACATTGCACAGTATCCTTTAAACCAGTGGTTCTCAACGGGGGCGGTACCGCCCCCCTGTGGGCGGTGGGAAGATGCTGAGGGGCGGTGAACATGTTTTGGGCAGTATGGGGGCGGTGGGTATATTTTGGGCGATAGGGGGGCGGTGGGAAATTTTGGGGTTAGAGGATAATAAATGTATTAGAATTTAAGTTTAATTTTAAAAATCAAAATTAAATGTTGTATTAAATCACGAATTCAACTTCAATTATTTGTGCCAACCATAAATTAACTTATGCACTCTGAAATCTCTAAGCTTATCTCCTTACGTTTTCCTAAGGTGCCTGTTTTGCTCTTAAAATAATTTAGTTTTTTTTTTTTTTTTTGCTTATCTTTTTTTTTTTTTTCCTTTTCTCTCTCGCTCTCTTTCTCTTTTTTGTAGCAATTTGGCTTTTTAGTGATCATTTACATCCGACAACCTTGAGAGAGAATGCTACCTAATGAAGAAATGCTACAATTAATCACAGTTGCAATCAGGGCTGCGCATTTTGGCTAATATTAGCCAATTTGGCTGATCTCGATCACACATAGCTAGATGAAATTCAAAAGCATTAGCCACACCATTGTTTGGTTATTTTTAGCCGAATTGTTGATTGATTCTTTCTACTATTACAATGTTATTTCGAATAGCTTTATGTAATTTTTCAGTAATGCATCTATTTTTTACTTAGTAATTATTATGCATGTAAAAAATACCGTGCTTCATCTGTAGGTGAAAATGGTCCAATTAAGTTCTCAAGTTTTAGTCGCCTACTTTGATTACTGCTAAACGAAACTGGTTTTAAGACTGAATAATTCCTAGATTAGAATACCAGATTTTAATGGTTATTGCCAAAATTTAATGGGGGATTCAAAATAGTGTGAAAAAAATTCGCAATTGCATTCAAGTGTTTCCCACAGGTAGTGTTTTAGGCAGAACATTAAAAGTCATCGATTTTATTCTTCGTTTTTTTTTTTTTTAACTTTTGTAATTTTCTTTCACCATGTTCTCTTAAGTTCGTTTAGTACTACTATGAGAAAGTAAGTCTACCCCAAAGATATTCAAAATATCTCGATGGGCGCTGGTATTCGTGCAAGTTGGTTATTTTCCTAAATTTTTACCTGGCAACCGTATTACAATGCTTAAAGTGCCCGCCCAGTTTGACTGTTTGGTTTGACCTCAGGTATTTTCATTTTGGCTTTTGCTCATTTCATTAATTTACTTTCATAGTTTATTTTTAGTGAAATATCCTTTGATGATGCTCACGTTTATTGCCGACATCTGCAGTCTTTTCACAAAGACTTCTCTGAGCGTTTTGAGGATATTTTGTCTCTGAACGTTCTTCAATGGATCATGAACCCTTTTGAAAATATTGTGACAGCAGATGTTCTGAATCAGGAAGAATTGTTTGATTTTTCAACCGATGAAACTTTAAAAGCTGGTTTCCAAAATGTTAACAATGTTACAGGATTTTGGCTGCAGGGAAACGGTAGGCTTTATGCTGTACTACGGGCTATCGTCAAATTGTTTTTATCTACATTCCCCTCTTCCTACCTCGTCGAACGAGGATTCAGTGTTGTCACTGTTCTAGTTACAAAAAAGAGATATCAACTCCAAATCGTCCCAAGATGGGAGGACTTGCGCCTTCACCTTACAAAAAATACTAAGCCGACTGAGGAAACTGGCTTTGAACCACCAAGCACAAAAATCTCACTAACATGTATTTCCGAGTGTTCCTTTCATATTTTGAATGATAAAAAAAAATGCTTTGCGTGTTTATTTTTATTTCATCTCATTGCTTCCAATGAAAATTTCTTTTCGCTTGTATATTTCTATTCTATTTTATCTTATTTTGCTATTTCTTTTGAAAGTAGAATATTTTTTAAGCCTAGAGTTTTTTTATTTCTAAATTCGTCATTTTAATTCTATATATAATAATTTCTACCGATTAAAAATATATGTTGTTTAACCGTTTTGTAAAATTCTGGAAGAAAATTATTTCAAGCGTTTTACCTCTTTTCGCAAAAACTCTCACTTTTAACATAAAGGGGGGCGTTGGAAAATTTTTCACTCCTAAAGGGGGCGTTAGCCGTGAAAAGGTTGAGAACCACTGCTTTAAACTGATAGGGCGTTGCCCCTCTGAATTTATCTTAAGGCCTTTGCTAGGAAATGCAAATCAACTGATTTGCCTTCAATTCTAGCAAAGAGTACAATTTCCGGAGACTGCTTTTGCACCCTAGTTTGAAGCCTTTCTACTTTGAAAGGGCTGCTATAGCTAAGCTGAAGCCAAAACATTAAATAAAGAAGACTTATACAATTTCACACTGGTAGCTAAAAATTTTTTACATAACTGAGAAACCTTTAATGAAACTTGTAGAGGGGCAAGGAAACCTTATTGCAAATATACTTGTATTTCACAGGAAATTGATGGAAACCAGTAAAATGTCAAAACAGTGCCCAGAAATAATCTGCATTAGTTTTCGGAAATTTTGGATAGTGCAGTTCCCATAGTTGAACATGTATGCAATTTTTCCTTGGCCGTATTGCGCTTTACTCTTTTCTCCCATCTACTCTACATAAAGAATGCTGACCTAGAAAAAGTGCCAAACTGATGAATAATATTCTATCAGTTTTATTCGAACGTAGTACAGAAGCACATACTGCATCTCGTAGATGCTTCACAGAATGCTACTTTTGACCTACTATCTGGGACTTCATTTCAAGTTTTTCCCGAGGGGAGGGTGGGCAAAGGATCCAAACACAATGCAATTTCATCAGAAAACATAAAAAACCACGCCCACTTATATGCAAATACATATATTTCTCAAAGTCAGGGGGAGCAATTGACCCCCCCCCTCCCCTGCCCCTCCCCCCCCCCCTAAATGACGGGCCTGCCTACTATTGTAACTATTATTACTGTAAATATAGATTTTCTATGTTTTGGCAATAACTTCACTTACACAAATAATTAGTCTTCTCAAATAAGGCGAATTCTTGTATTGGACGATACTCACATTTAACATCATACTAAACATAAATTCAACTATCAATGGGTAACACGTGATTTGACACTAAGATTAATTCCCTTTTGGAACTATAACCTCATTTCTATTGAGTTCACATCTGAAACGCTTGCTTCTTCCATACCATATGTGCGCTGTCTCATCTGCTGCGTCTTTTCAACTAAAATTGCATTTCTCCCACTAGAGGATGCTTAGTTTGAAAAGTCTTTAGTATAGTTCTATGACAAAAAAGCTTCTCATCTGCTGCGTCTTTTCAACTAAAATGTTATTTCTCCCACTAGAGGATGCTTAGTCTGAAAAGGCTTTAGTATAGTTCTATGACGAAAAGGTTTTAGTATAATTCTATGACAAAAAGCCTCTCATCTGTTGCGTCTTTTCAACTAAAATGATATTTCTCCCACTAGAGGGTGGTTAGTCTGAAAAGTCTTTAATACAGTTCTATGACAAAAAAGCACTTTTGTAAAACAAACCTTTTCATTTTTATCATTATATTTGTAATGAAGTATGGTAAATATTGTCATTAACAGATGCCAAAGTGACTTCCTTGATCGGGATGAATAGATAAACAGAAAGACAGATATATAACTAAATAGATTAATAAACAAAGATATAGATTCGAAAAAAGACAGATGGTGTGTATAACTTGTTTCTCTCTCTCTCTCTCTTTATACTAAAAAATATATATTTGATAAACATTAATGCCTCAATAAATGATTATGAAATATATATTTTTTTACTAATTAAAGATAACTTTAGATTTCAAATGTTCGTCAATTTCAAAGTTTTTGCCAATTTCTGCTAAATGTTCCGTACGAACAATTACTGCTGTTCACATTTTTTATCTCGTAATTGTAAAAATAGGAATTTAAGTATCTGCTTAAATATTCCATCTTCGCTCGTAATTAAATAACCAACTGAGAAAGTAAATTAATAGTTCCTAATGAATGCAATTAAAAAATAACTCAAAAATTAATCAAAAATATTGCAACGTAAGAATTGAAAGAAGAATATCGTCGTGATCCATTGCGTGCCACTTAGCACATTTCTGTGGACTCTAATATTTCAGGGCATCAGTTAAATGAAAGTTAATAAAAACTGAGACATAATTACGATAATTACTTTAATGTGATTTACAATAATTAATTTTTTCTTCATTCCAATTTCTGCTGTTTTTGTAACCATTTACAAGTGCGAAATAAGTATTTCTTTTAATTTCTTCCTTTTCATATTTAAGTTTTTTAGTTCTCTGTTTGTTCACAGTTCTGTGTAATTACTAACTATTGAATTCTTTCTTTTTCTTTACTCACCTAGCAAGTTTTTATAATAATAGAATTAGTATTCTTTTATTACCAGGAAGAATTTTATCGCTGATAAATTACAAAAGAGATTAAATGTTCAATTTTGATATTGCTAAGTATTTCGTCATTTAAATTAGTAACAGAGTTAAATTGATTAATTCTAGATATTGAATTTTAAAAAGAATTATGAAAATAAAATTCTATGAATTAAATGAGCTCAGTTTAGAAAAATTGATTGGTTGGTTTAATTGGATTTACCGGCACAAGAGCCCTTGAGCAAAACAATTGTTTATTTTATATTATTTTATTTATTCTTCTTTCAAGTAGAATAACGGAAATTGTTTACTAAAAGTCATTTCACAATATAAGACACAAAGCCTCTGGAATTCAGATATATCAAGCAGGAAAAAACAAATAAACAAAATTTTAAATGTTGAAAAGATGGTCAAAAAATTTGCTGCAAAATAAGTGTGATGAGACGTACACTAAATTCAAAGGGCGAGACCAATTTCCTGAAGAAAGGAGAACAATTTAAAGTGGAAAGATTAACCTATAAACTCCTTCAAAGATGAATAAAACTGATAATCTAAATATAAATGTAATGAGTTAAGACGCATTTTCAAGTATCTTCAGTATAAAAATGTTTTATAATTACTTTTATCGAATGTTGTACTACAATTGCAATTCTATTATATTTTTTCGAAAGCGAGATCAAACATATCATGTATTTTATTAATATTTTACCTGATCCAAAAATATTTCGTGTTAATTCTCTCAAAAATTAGTTCAATGTACTTTTCATTTGACAGTTCTGACTTGTTTACCAGTTTGATTCATGTAACTTGGTTATTAACTTCTTTAAATTAATTTTTTTTATCTGAATTCTTCATTTACGTTTCGTTTTGATGCTAGCTTATAATAATAGCAGACCAGAACAAAACAGTTAATAGCAGCTCATGAAAATGTAACAAAAGACTGTTGCCATTCGCTCACATACAATTTTCTAATTTATTCCTTAAGGTTATTTTGCATAAACTCCGAAACACCCAAGTGGGTTCATCTTTTATAAATGTTACTCTAAAGCAAAGTTTTAAACAGCGTTTCATTATCATTTTGCTGAATTATAGTGTGAATATAATCCTTTAATTAACACCACTCAATTTAAAAGTTTCTTAGAATAGTTTCCTGGGGCGCGTCTAACCCCCTTGGAATCTATTGTTTGTTAAAAGTAACAGAGCAGTTTATACCAATCTATGATTCAAATATTAAGTGCGTAAATTCAAAGATTTCTACTTTTACGTTTCTGTAGGAATTAGTGCTTCTATCTGGTTTAGCTAGGCTCAGTTCATTAAATAATGCGCAGCATTTAATTTTATGGTAACTCAAAGTTCTTACAGGCTCAGTAAACTCAACATGTTGAATCAACTCACAAAAAAAAACTTTTTTGAATGTCATGTAAGAGTAAATTCTAATATCTTTAAACGAGCAATTCTTGTATATATATATTTCGGATCTCAAAAACGACTCTAACGATTTTGAAAAAAATTTGTATTTATCTAAAGTTTTGGGTTCTGAGTTCATCTACATCGGCGTCAGGGCGGATCGAAAAAATCGAAATTTCCCGAATCATTTAGCGGTAGTGCGGAAAAGTTGTGTACTGCCATCACTAAGATGGGTGAGAAATCTTAAAGTTTTTGGTCAATATCTTCATCCGCCTCAAAGGACCTAAAGTTCCGAAAATAGGACAAAAAATGACTAAATTACAAAAAATAATGAATAATACCAGATACAGTTTATAAGTTAGGAGTAAAGCTTAAAAGTTACTCAATAGAAACAATTTGAAGCATAAAAAAAATTAGAATTATAGGTCAATATCTTCTGCCGCCTCATCGGCATCAAACTTAGGAAATTTTGATGCATTTTGGAGCCTTTCTGAAAAACTGTTCACTGCTGGCGCATTGCACAGTGAAAGCAAACTAATTTTGGCGTTCTGTCAAAACTTAAAAATAGAAGCAAAAAAACTATTCGCTCATATCTGCCTGCAAATGCGCAACTTTTAAAGAGTGTATCTGTCCGAAAGAAAAGAAAGTTCCTGCAACAAAGCATGCGTTTCTTATTGACCAAAGAACGGAAAGAAAAATGTACATTGGACATATTGATGTTCCACGGCTCCAGAAACGCCAAATGTGAAAGAATACTAATCGATCTAATAAACAAGCATCTTCTTCTACTTCAAGCTACTTAGTAAAGAATGCAAGTGAAAATGAAGCAGAAGATGAGATGCAGGTGGAGACGGAGGAAGAGGAAGACAGGATGGACACCAAACACGCGTCCACAAGGCGAGCTCAAATGCGTTTAAAACTTAATAATACCGTTCTTGTCAGTCAAAGATATGGTGCATCGAACAGAGCCACGGCTGCTATTGCGTCGAGTGTTATGCAAGATTTGGGATTAATATCGGAATCAAATACGAGCCTAGTCACAGACAAAAATAAAATACTGAGGGAAAAATCTAGAATTTATAAAACTTTGGCCTCAAAATCAAATGAAAATTGTTGCAGATTATCTGTCCTTTATTTCGATGGACGGCATCGGCATGACAAAACTTTAATGTAAGAAACCCTTGAGGTTAAAAAGTTCCAAAGAACAATTGTAGAAGCGCATTACTCCATTGTATCGGAGCCGGGTTCTACGTACATGGGACATGTTACACCTAAAAGTGGTTCCAGTTATAACATTTCCAGTAGCATTTTCGAATATGCAACAACTGCGTTATTGGATGATTTTAGCAGCCTTGTTGTTCTTGGATGTGACGGTACTGTAGTGAACACAGGCCTATTTAATGGTGTAATTCGCCGGGTTGAATTGAAACCTCGAAAACCAGTCCAACGAATTATCTGCTGGCTTCATTTTAATGAGTTGCCACTCCGACATCTATTTGAGTTCATAGACGGCAAGTCAACTGGATCTACATCTTACACCGGAGACATTGGACGAAACCTCAAAGATTGTGAAAAGCTTCCAATAGTTGCTTTTAATAGTATGGAATGTGAGTTGCCAAGCATTGGTCCCACCACTTTCAGTTCAGACCAGAAATACCTGTTAGACATTTGCACAGCCATTAGTTCTGGCGTTTGTTCTTAAGTTCTAGCTAATCGAGATCCGAGAACGTTAAACTTGGCCCGATGGCTAACAACTGCCAATAGAATTCTGAGATTATATATATCTACATTAGACCCATCAAATAAGCTGCTAACTTTGGTTATGTTCGTTCTAAGAGTATACGCACCATCATGGTTCCGAATTAAAATCTACCATTCTATAAAAGACGAAGCTAGACACCTGTGGCATTTTATCAGCTCCTCCCGGTACTTGCCGACGAAGTATCGGGACGTAATCGATCTAGAAATTTCTCGCAATGCTTACTTTTCAGCTGCAGAACATTTTCTTACAGCCATGCTAACAAATGAGAGAGTCCAAATTAGAGCTCTTGCAGCTCGGCGAGTTATAAAGGCAAGAAAAATTAGCTTAGAGGGAAACAGTGCTCGACAATTCTGTATTCCTGCTGTTAACTTTGGAGCTACCGACTATATATATCTCATTGACTGGCAAGCGTGTAATGTGACATCGCCTCCAGTTCTCACAGACATAAATTCTCGAGATCTTCTGAAGATGATACAAGACAGTAAGTCAATGGACAACTGTTTTTTTTTTTTTTTTTTTTTTTTTAATTTCCATCCCACACGCAAGCCGTTGAGAGAATTGTAAAATTAGTCACTGAGGCCTCAAGGAAAACAGTCGGGTATCAGAACAGAGATCGATTTATTAGAGCAACACTGAAATCCAGAAAACTCATGCCAACATTTGAGACAAAAAAAAATTTAATCAATAATAATTTGAAATTTGTATTTTTGAGTGGTAAAATAAAGTTTATTATCTTATAAAATGAGGTAAGTGATTTCAATTGATTTTAAATTTTGCATTCCGCATTATGCAAGCAGTAAACAGTTACACAGAAAAGCTCTAAAATGCGTCAAAATTCCCAAAATTTGATGACGATGAGGCGGCAGAAGATATTAACCTATAATTCTAATTTTTTTTTATGATTCAAGTTGTTTCCCTTGAGCAACTTTTAAACTCTACCCCTAACTTATAAACTGTATCTCGTATTATTTATTATTTTTTGTAATTTAGTCATTTTTTGCCCAATTTTCGGAACTTTAGGCCCTTTGAGGCGGATGAAGATATTGACCAAAAACTTTAAGATTTCCCACCCATCTTAGTGATGGCAGTACACAACTTTTCCGCACTACCGCTAAACGATTAGGGAAATTTCGATTTTTTCGATCCGCCCTAATCGGCATTTTTTCTGCAAAAACGCGAGTTTTCACAAAAAAAACCGTTTTTTGTACCTTCATTAACAGTTTGAGAAGCTTTCTTTCGCCATTTTCTTTATGATTACTATTATTGTTACTGTTTCATAGCAACCATGTTTTATTATAACAATGGATTTCATATTTAATCACATCAGCGTAAATTTTAAATTTTTATGGTATTTAGCAAACGAGTTTTGGCAAAGTTAGAATTGCTTTTGAAATGTTAAAGAGATCGATCAAATTAGAGCCGCTTATAGGGCCCTAGATCAAATTAAAGTTACTGTGATGTGATTTTATGTTGCGCATCGTTTAACTAAGGCTGTGATGACGATGTCTTGTCCAAATAAGATTGCGTTTTTCAGAATAAATTACGGCTGTTTTAAATGCGTAATTGCTACCAAGGGCGTAAAATGCTTTACAAGTTTATCTAAATAAGTACTTCGAGCTTTAGAAAAAAAACACGATTTTACAAACCTCTTTTTGTTTTAACCGAGCTGGGCTCGGTCCCAAGGTACTTAATCATTTTAATTAAAGTCCCCCAAGAAATATTACATTATTTCTATTTTGTTTTACTCCGGTATTTCTGTCGAGTTCATACTAATTCATACTTTTGTAACAGTAGAAACTCTTTTTAACTATATTTAATTTATTGTTCATTAAATGATAAGATTGTGAACTAAAACTACTGTCTTAAAACTGCAAATACTAACGCGCTTTCTTGAAAGAAAAATCACTGTTAAATCAATTTATGCTCTTTTTCTGTGTCCTCATTTTATTTTAAAGGCATGTTTAAATACTACTAAATTCATATTGCACAATCAACACAATCCAAAATATAAACAAGTATCCCCCCCCCCTTCCTGAGCAGACAGGGGTACTGTTATCAAGCATTATCAAGTCCATGGCGATATATAAATTTAAAAAATATTGAGAAGTATTTCACATATACATAAAGAAGTTATCATGATAAAGTAAGAAAATGTCATGTAAAATTATAACAAGTTATCTCTTTAAATTTGGTTTGCAGTTAATATCTCAGAAAAAACTCTTCAGAGCTGTACTAAAAAATATCACACACACAGAGAGAGATATACATAGACAAGCACACAGATTGAAAATAAAATAACGTCATAAATGAGCACCAAAAGCTCTTTTTACTCAAAGGCTCACATCTATTGGTTTGAAAAAAGGGTTCTTTGTGTCCTGAAAAACTTATCTTCAGTATTTTTCAGAATAGTGCGCTTATAACATTCTTTAACTATCATTTACTTTTTAACAAAAAATATATATTTATTGCAAAATGGTACAACTTTTTCCTTTACATTCAACTAGTATTTTGTTCATTACAAACATCATCTACTTTTCCCCACAATGTTTTAGTTTTTTTTCTGAAATCGCGAACATAAATTAATTTATAAGGTAGAATTTCATTTTCTCAGATCACCGTAAAGTGATTTATTGATAAAGGAAAATTTGAGAATAAAATAAAAGCTAATAAGTTTTTGCCCATAAATTCTTCATCGTAATTTTTTTATTAATCGAAATTATCCGACCAAAGTAGCTGCAACAATAAAAGTATTCTCTAAAGGCGATACTTTTAGACAATTATTTTCGTAAATTTATGAGCGTAATAAATAGTTTGAGAAAAAATACTTTAAATTAAATTAAAATAAAAAGATTGGATTTTACTCCCGAGAATTATGAAATAATTTTACGGCAGGTAAATAAACTTGATAATCTTTTATTTTATTTTTTTCCCTAAAAAATTTAGCTGCTTGAATTATCCATTAATAAAATCTATTCTTCATATTTCTTTCTCTCTTTTTCTTTTCAATTTTTAGTTATTATCTCTATTTTAGTAAAACCATTATCGGATTTTTGTCAATTATGGTTTTATTTTATTCTCTTTCTTTACCTAGATAAAATATTAATTTTAGGAAGGAGCAAAAGTGCTATTTTTTTACTTTTCAATATGAATCTTAAATGCTTAAAAACACCGAAATTTTCAGGATAAGAAATTGATATAGAAAGATTATTTGTAACTTTAAATAGCACAAATTGGCAGATGTCGGTTGAATTTCATCCTCAAGATGCATTGAAAAAGAAGTTCCATGTAACTTCGAAACACATTATGCATTTATCATAATTTGTGCGATTTAACGTTGTAATATTTTACTTTAAGCTGCCATTTGTTGAACAAATGGTCATTATAATCTGTTTCTAATTGTTCTCCAAACGATAACCGAAAGTTTTTTTTTCATGAATATTTAAATCATCACTTACACACGTTTATTCATAGTTTTTTTTTTTTTTTAATATTTCTTTTATAAAACTGCGAAAAAAGACATCAAAATGAGATTTAAATTTGTTAATTTATCAAAAAACACTGTAATGGTCTTATCGATAATTTTAACTGAAGCAATTAGGAGTTTTTACTTCTTATCGTTAGCAGTCAGCTGTCATTAATCTCAAAAGTGGAACACTTTTTCAGGAGCTCGTTTTTCTCTTCAACTTCAAAGGCCGCAAACGCATTACAAAAGAAAATATGATGAAAAATTACGTCAAACAAGATTGAGAGGGAGAGAGAGGAAAAAAAGGAACTTTTAAGAAACAACTTAACTGTTTACATTTTAGATTGCAAAATTAAACATTTTTTATAAATCAATTTAGTTACAGATAAGAAAAAATGCACATTTTGTGCCTATTTATAACAAAAAAAATAAAATTCTTAGTTATTTATGAATAGATAAAATTATGCAGAGATACGATGTAATTGATAAAACTAGCTTTGATCTTCGTTAAAAAAACCATGTAGGACGTACTTACTTGTAAATTATTGTAATTTAATTATACAATAAAATTAAATTGCATAGAAATAGAAGAAGTAAATATAGCATGCAACTTTATTGATATTGATTCAGTGTTTTGTTTAGATATCTTATGCAAGCCTACACTGTAAAAAATTGAATGTTGTTTTTACAGTGTAATTCAGCTAATTTTATAGTAATAAACTGTAAACATTGCTAATTTTACAGTAATAAACTGTAAAATTTCTAGCTTTACAGTAATAAACTAAAATTGCTAACTTTAGAGCAATAAACTGTAAAATTGATATTTTGCAGTTTATTACAGTGAATTTTACAGTTTCAAGCTGGAACCTCTGCTGCCAGTAGTATACTGTTGTTTTTACTGTATAATACAACTAAATTTTACGACAATAAACTTTAAAAATTCTCGCTTTACAGTAAGAAACTGTAAAGTTGCTAGTTTTACAGTTTATCACTGTGAATTTACCATTTTAAATTGGAACCTCGGCTGCCAGTACTATACTGTAAAAACAACAGTTCAATTTTGCAGTGTACTTCTTTTTATTATTTGTTTGTTTCAAGAGAAAATGTTGAACAAGTCCCGAAACGTCAAAAAAAACCGTCAACACTGATATTTTATTTATTGTTTTTTTGCTTAAAATATCCACGACAAATGCACCGTAGTAGCATAATTTCCATGCACAACAAACAAGGAAATAATACACTCACTCCATACAACTAAAAGAGGGACATCATAAGTTTTTAGCATTTTCTCAGAAAAATAACGTTTTTAACATTTTTGTTTAGCGATTTCATGCTCAACGAACAAATTAGTTATTAATTTCCATTCGTGAAAAGACATTTCACTCATTTTCACAATCCTGGTAGAAATCTCTAATAAAAGTTCGCAAACAGGAAATATATCCTTCATTTTAAAGTAAGCATCTTCTTTCATCTAAATTCCTCAGCCTTAATGGAGTTAGCCGCGAGACAGAATCCAAATGGAAAGAGGTTGCTCAAGTTATGAACCATTGTTCGGAAAATTATAAGTGAAGCATTCACGCAAACACTTTGTACGTCTTATTGTTGCTCAAATTATGCTGTATTTCACAGAATCGGGGAAGACGAAAAATTTAATTACCTCTTGGTATGCAAAATAAGATCCTGGAATCTTTGGTTTTAAAATAAAGTTCGCTTTTCCAACTAAATGATCGCAGATGTTGGAAAATGCATATTTTGTTGGGGAATAATTCGCCTTTCATGACTAAAATTAGAAATCTTAAATGAAAGGAAACTCTTAAAACTTTTTGTTATCAAATTAAAGTTTGAAATTAGTCTACAAACTAAGGAAAAAAAGCAGCTACAATTTTGAGAAACCAAATGAGATTAGTATGTTGTGCGAGAGGAACAATAACTCGGAAGAATTCAGGAAAAACAAAAGGAAAAGGAAAAAAATAGCTCATCAATGGAAATTTTATGTAGTACTGCTACAGAATATGTAATTATGATGTTTTAAAACAATAAGAAAAATTACATTTTTAGCTTCATTTCTTATTTAAAAAAAACTATTAATATCAGTTCTTAGAAAAATATGACCTTTATTCCCGAGAGCAGAAATATTTTCTTAACGCGAAAGGTTTTTTTAACTCGTGATTTTTCTCTTCTATTAAGGTTTAGTTACCTTTACTGAAAATATTTGTGTTCTATGCTTTAGCATGGTTGAATAAAGCGTTTTTGACTCGTCAACTGGGTTTGTTTGCTAAAGAAATTAGAAAACAAATAATATAATCATATTTAAATGAAACATTTATTTCTTTATAGGGTCATTCCATGTCAAGTGATCCAACGTTTTTATCTCACATTTTTGTATTTCTTTCAAATTTGGCTCATCAATTGTACCCCTTGAGGTAATCAAAGATCTCAATTTTTGGATTTTTATCTCTATTATTTTTTCATTTATGAGACTTTGAACTTTGGAAAAACCCTCGTTTTTCCATGGATAAGGGAACATAAAAGAGACCATAACTCGGCATCGAATATAGATAGAACGATTTGGTAAATGGCATTTTAAAGTACGTTAGTTGTCACTTAATCTGATATGCAACATGACTAATTTAATATTTTTTTTAAAGAAAAAGTGAAATTTAAATTTCTCAAAAAACATACAATGAATTTTTTTGAAAAAATTCTGAAAAATTCTTGTGTATTTTATCTATGTTTGTACAAATTTTTAGATTGGGATCTCAATGGGATCATATTTTTTTGAATTTTTGTATAAAACTGTATACGAAAAAAAGGATATTTTTTAGATTCTATTTATTTAAATACTAAGTTATCTTGCTTGCGATGGTCTAAAAAGTAATAAACAAACATGAATATGTTTAAAGTGAGCTGGCATGAGCTTATAGATTTGTCATATTCACCACCCTCCCCTCTTTCTCTCCCGCACAACCACTCTTTTTTAATTCAAAACTGTTCAAAATGTTAAAAAAAAAAAAACTCTTTGATACAAAATTAATAGTAAGCTTATTTAAAGTTGGTAAATGAGTTTCCTTATAACTAGACGATGTATTCCCCTCCTCCACCCAAATATGCCATTAACGCTGTACTATTATGACATCTAACCTGGGGATTAAATTGACTATTATTTTCACTCTAGGTAAGTGAGCTAGCATTAACTTGTAGATTGGTCAGCTCCTCCTCCCTTCCTTCCCGACCTAACCATTTTTTCTCCCAAACTGTTTAAAATGCTAACAAAAACTCTCTTTAATACAACATGAACAATAAACTTATTTAAAGTTGGTAAATGGGCTTCCTTATAACAAGGCAAAGTAGAACCCTTCCCCCACCCAAATATACCATTAACGCTATACTAATATGACGTCTCACCTGGGGATTGATTTGAGGATTATTTTCCCCCTAGGTATATATTGTATTTCAGATGAAGTGTTTCTTTTTCAATCTGACCGTCACAAAGTGTACTTCCATTCAATATCCGAATTTAAACTTATAATTCATTTCATCCCCTCCCCCAGCACCAATCTTCAATTTTGGAAAGAAAAGAAGCGGTTCGCCCCAAGATCATAGCAAACAGCAAAATAGCACTGTTTCCCCTTGTTCTCATAATGTTTTCCCATTATTTTCACACAAAACTGAAAATTAATCAAAGTATCAGGTTATATGTCAGTTCCCATCACTGCCTTTCCTTTCTCTTATTGGACAAAGCTCATGAGCTAACAGGAACGAGTAACAAACAAAACAAACTGAAACACTACCAGACATCAGTAGAGACTAAGGCTTTGAAATGGGGTTAGGCGGGATGATAAAAAAATAAGAGTTTGGAGGGGAAAGGTAGGGTAAGGGGAGGGAGCAATCTGTAAAGAAGCTAAACAACATGAGAGGTTATGATCAAAAAAGTGTCTGTTTAACATATGTATATAGATATATCTTGCTGCATTACTTTCCTTCACAACAAAATGAAAAAGAACACAAACAATTTAAAAAATTAAATACAAGCTGCACACTAGATAATGTGGAAAGATAGTTATGGGGATATAGACATATGATCTGATATTTTGATTTATTTTCAGTTTTGTGCGAAAAGAATAGAAAAAACGATGAGAACGAGGAGAAACAGTGCTATTTTGCTGTTCGCTATGATCTTGGGGAGACCCATTTATTTTCTCCCTTCAAAATTGAAGATTGGTGCTGGGGTAGGAGATGAAATGAATCATAAAGTTAAATTTCAGATATTGAATAGAAGTACACTTTGAAGTTCGGATCGAAAAAGAAACACTTCGTCTGAAAAACAATATATATACCTAGGGTGAAAATATTCCTCAACTCAATTCCCAGGTTAGACGTCATATTAGTATAGTGTGAATTGTATATTTGGGTGGGGAAGGAGATACTTCATCTAGTTATAAGGGAACCTATTTACCAACTTTAAATGTTTACTATTCATTTTGTATCGAAGAGTTTTTTAAAAAAACATTTTAAACAGTTTTGAAATAAAAAAAGAGTGGTTGTGCGGGGGAGGGAAGGGAGGGGGCATGAACCTGACAAATCTATAAGCTCATGCTAGCTCACTTTAAACATATTCATGTTTATTTACTACTTTTAGACCATCGCAAGCGAAATAACTTAGTATTTAAATAAATAGAATCTAAAAAATATCATTTTTTTCGTATACAGTTTTATTCAAAAATTCAAAAAAATATGATTCCATTGAGATCCCAATCTAAAAATTTGTACAAACATAGATAGAATTTTACATATTGAACATACAATTGATTATTACAATTGATTATTACAATTGAACATACACAAGAATTTTTGAGAAGTTTTTCAAAAAAATTCATTATATTTTTTTTGAGAAATTTAAATTGGAAATTTAAATTTCACTTTTTCTTAAATAAAATTTTTATTAAATTAGTTATGTTGCATATCAGATTAAGCGACAACTAACGTATTTTAAAATGCCATTTACCAAATCGTTCTATCTATATTTGGTGCCGAGTTACGGTCTCTTTTATGTTCCCTTATCCATGGAAAAACGAGGGTTTTTCCAAAGTTCAAAGTCTCATAAATGAAAAAATAATAGAGATAAAAATCCAAAAATTGAGACTTTTGATTATCTCAAGGGGTACAATTGATGAGCCAAATTTGAAAGAAATACAAAAGTGTAAGGTAAAATTTTTCTCAGATTTTGGATCACTTGACGTGGAATGACCCTATAGATATATGAGACAATTAGGGATTGCTGTAAACATTAACTATTCTACATGAGTTTTTTAAGTTATCTAAAAATGTGATTAAAGCTTTAAATGTCTGAACGTATTAACAACTGCATCAACATGTATATTCTATGAAAGTCACTGATGTCTTCAAAATTCGATTCTATGAAAGTCTTCAAAATACGTGACTGTCCTGCTTAGTATAAGAACGATAAAACACAATATGAATGCACAATGAAAATAATTTAAGATGCTGACACTTCAGATTTTTTAAGTATGTTTATTGACACTCTCTCACCTTCAAAACGCGAACATGTATGTACTATGTACACTTAAAAAACTGTCAAATTTCTGGAAAACACTGTCAGCCAGAACGACAATATTTTACAGAAATCTGTTGTAATTTTTTAACTGACTTTCCGTTTTCATAATGTACTACTAAGAAATACATGTATACTAAGGCAAATTTCCGAATATGAATGCGTTTATAAATAACTAAAAACACAATATTAAAATATTGATTCGGATACGATGAAATAGACGTTTCAAAAGATTTAAGACTTACTCGCTTTAAAATAAAAAAACTCGAAAAGTCGTGCGCGCACGGAAACCAAAATCTAAAGAAGCGCAGGAAATTTCGAAGATTCGAAAAAAAACAAATCACGCAGTCAAGCGATCGTTAACAATTAACACCATCGATGTACATCGATGGTTAATACGCTTATAACCGGTTACGGATTCAAAAAAACAGAGAAATCCTGCATTTTATTAAGAACAGTTTTTATCGGTAAAAAATACGGCAATTTTCTTCAAAATGTTTTTTTTTCACAGTACAGAAATACTGACTGTTGAATAACTTCAGCATCAATGTTATCTTCAGTATAACGTATGCACAAATGCTTTTTTTCCGTAAATACCGCATAAATGTTGACTTCTTCATAATGTCTGTATAAACGCTGACTAAATGATATGATCACCTAAATCACGCTAAATCTAAAATTCGAAATTAAAAATAGAGGAAGAGGGGGCGGGGAGTCTTTATTTTAAAAATATGACCCCTAAATTATAAGTAAAATTTAATTATCCGTAAGTATAAATATGTTTACAGCTTTTAAAGCAAATTACAAAATTAATTACGGATCATTCCATAGAAATGTCAACCTCAGCCTTAAAAAGTAATAAGGAACCGTAAAGACTTAACTGTTAACCATAATTATATTTAACATACTTTCTAGTATATACATTTAGCAACAATTCTGAAAAATCCTTTTTCTTATCTGTGTTGGAGCTCTGTAAGCACACGGCTGCAAAAAAGGCTTAGTAAATGCGTTGTTAGTTGTTTTCGTGCATAATGTTAGAATGTCTGTCAATTTTTGGAAGAAATACGTTTTTTATGGAAGTTTGGAGTTCAATTGAATTGGCTGCTTGAATCATACCGTTTATACGCTAAGCACTTTAATAATCTTAATTATTTAACTTTTTTATTTTATGTTACGTTATTTACAAAAATGCAATTAAGATATTTCCTTTTTCTTTTCTTCTATACAACCCATAACCTATGACATTTTTTAAACATATAGCAAGCACATTCGATTATCATACTGTATTGTAGCACAAACTTCATTTACTTTTTTACTTACGAGCTTTTATTTTCATTAGATCCTTCTATTCAACAAAATTATTCTTAATGCACCTATCAATATTCTGCAGCTGTAGCCATTTCGAGGGCTTGACACATTTTATCATTAAAAGGATGTTAATATCTATGCATCATAATTAAACGACTTTAAGCTAAGAGTATTTACAAGTAAAAAAGTTGTTTTTCCTTCAAAAAATGTCAAACATATTGACAAATTTCTTTTCTGGTAATTTGATAAATTGAGGAATTAATGTAATGATCTTTAGAACTAAGGTGAACATTAACCTTTTTCTTAAAAATAATAAGAAGCTGGTGTTTTTTAAATATATCATTAAAAGGTTTGAAAAAATTTGAAATATAGATGCATAAAATTTTTTGTATGTCGTTAAAAGAAACAAGAATACGTTTATCAAATCTGAGAAAGAACTAAGGGGAGGATACTAAACTCAAAAGAATTTTTTTCTACTAAACAGGTATAATTTTATATTATTTTTACTTTTCATAAATTATCCGTACATTCCCAAACATGCACTTGGGTTGAGAGTGTAATTCCAAAAGCCATGAAATATTTTTTTTATTCGTGATTTACAAATCGTAGAAAAAAACTGAGAGCCATTAAAATGTGTTTTTTTTTATAAATCGTTTAATTTACTCATTGTTGCATACATCAATACATTGCAACGACTTTGAAAGATATACTTTCAGATTTAAACATGTGACTGGAATATTAAACCTTTGGCAAAGCGTACTGACTTCACCATATACGGAGATGGGGGGGGGGGGTTTACAGGGACTCGAAAAAATTTCGAAATTGAAATGCGAAAGACGTTATTTTAGGCTGTCTTTGACAAAAATGTCAGAGAAAAGGTGCGAGTTGGGGAAGACTCCCCGGAAATTTTTCGGAATTGAAACCGGAAAGCGCATTTTTTACACGAGCGCCAGCTTATTCCTTCTCTCCTGCACTGCTTAAAAGAAAGTGAATACGTTATTTTGATTAGATGTATTTTTCTTTCTAGTAGGACTGTGTATTTGCCCTTCACCATTTGAAGATCTAATGCAAGCCATACAAATACTGAAGGAATGTTTAAAATCCTGCTTAATCATACGGTATTGAAGCGGGCGATTTTCTGCATGTTGAAAACCCACCGGTTGGAGCTAACTATGAATCTTTTTCGAGCGTAATTAGCTAGCACCGAAACACTAGGCCCCTCCACTACCTATTTTTCCCTATATGAGTATTAAAAGTCATCTGACTTCTTTAATTTATGTATTATTAATGAAAGTAATGTGTTATTTTATTATTAAATAATTCCTTTAAAATATTGATTGAACCATTTTAAAAAGAAGAAATATTAACGGAAACGCAAGTATATCGAATTGCTGATACGTAAAAACACATTTTAGCTGTGTATAATATAAAGTTAAAGTTGTATCCAATCTTATATAACTTGTGTGAAGTTGGTAACATGAATATAAATAACATATAATAGTATATCTAAGCAATTTTTTTAAAAACATGAAATAAAAGCAAAATTGAACTCAACTAACAATAATAGAGAATTAACAAAAAAAAATGTCGGAAAAAGTATAGAAATACAAAAGAGATAAACATGTTTCTTTTTTCAGATTTTCTAGTGCACTTATAATTCATTTGATGTAAGTTTTTGTGTTGGCGGCTCCTACTATAAATTTTAATTGTCAAGAAAAGTTATCACAAAAATTTAGAGCTCGATTATGGATTAAATAATCGAAATTTCCACTATAAAAATACATTCCTTACATAACTCCACTCGTAAAGTTTTTCTCCAAGAACTGAGATTAAGACACATAACTTCCAGTAAATTTCTTTGAATTTTGAATACGTATTTCTCATGCTTAACAATGTTTTATCTTAACAGTACAAATGTTTGCTCCAAAGATTAAATTTGTGTTTGAACCATATCAAAAAGGAAGGTTAATCAGTTATTTTTATGCGAGTCCTCCTTTAAGCTCATAGCCTGAGCCAACAGGTTTGATTTATCCACTCCCCACTCCCTTTTGAGCCCTGCTACTCACGTTAAAAATAAAAAACTTTGCAGAATGCCTTGCCACAATTTCAAAAGAAAGCCATCTAATGGCTAGGTGTGAAAAATTAAAATCAAAATGAGGTGCTTATTTTAAATCACAAAAAAAGCTAATATCAAGAAAGCACATCCGATATTACTTTGCGTTAGATTTTCGGAACTAAGGCAGAGCTGCAAGCACGTGCCGAGTAACTCCTTCACGGCCTCTAGAGACTGGAGTTTCACTCTAGTTAGCTATCACCAGGGTGAAATAGCCATAAAACTGCTACACTGTAAAAAATGAAGGTTGCTTTTACAGTATAATGCAACTAATCAAATAGTAATAAACTAAAAATTGCTACTTTTACAGTATTAAACTGTAAAACTGCTAATTTTACAGTAATAAACTGGAAAGTTGCCAATTTTGCAGTTTATTACCGTGCGTTTTACAATTTTAAACTGGAACCTCGGCTATCAGTATTATACTGTTGTTTTTACAGTATAATACAGCTAAATTTTGCGGCAATAAACTGTAAAATTGCTAACTTTACAGTAAAAAACAGAAATTGCTAGTTTTACAATTTATTATTGTGCATATTACAGCTTTAAATTGGAACGTCGGCTGCCAGTATTTTACTGTAAAAACAACAGTTCATTTTTGGCAGTGTACAGATAGTAACTTCGAAAAATGTACTGCCAGTTCAACTATGGCTGTATTCCAGGCTGTTAACAATGGTGATTTCTAGCAAACGACATGTTCGGTGCATACGTACGTCTTCGGTGTTCCGTTCTAGAAATCAAAAACAAGTGCTCGGTAAAGATTTCATTTTAAAACGGGAAGATAGATTGAGGATTGACACTTTCTTCTTTCTCTGTCTTTTAAGACGGTACTTAAGAAAAACTGCTGAACACGTTATTTTGCATCCTTTTACTTCCGGGTTTCCACCCTATTTTGATGAAATTTGAGCAGACATGAGGCATGCGTAGAGTCGCGGGAGGTTTTACAGAAGAAACTCATAATGAATTGTTTATTTTCAACAAAAGAAATGGCACTTTCTAAAAAATTACCATAGCGAGACCACGGAGAGATGGTGGATAGGATAGAAGCGGAAACGGACCACTTCATTTGGAAATAGGTTGGATTAGCGAGAACGCGCGACTTCACTGCTTACGCGCTCTCGCAGGTCCAGCCTATTTTAAAGTGAAGTGATCCGTTTCCACTTCCAGTCCACGTGCCATCTCTCCGCGGTCTAGCTTTAAAAAAAACTCTTGGAGGTTTTTTTCCCTCATATATATTCGTATATTTTTGAATGAACGCTTGCCCATTTGTTTCACACTTGTAAATAGCACTAATGCAATCTGTTTTCTTTAAGTTCATACATTTGCAAGCATTTTTTCTCATTTCAGTTAAACTTTAAATTCAAGTTTTTTTTATTTGGCAGCAAGTGATTCCTGAATGACGTAAAACTTGTATTTAAATAGTAGGGTGAATGCCATTTGTTTTGATGATTGTCATTGTTGATGAGATATAAATTTTCATCGCCGCTGAATGTTGATTCTGCAATGCAAATGTATTCGAAATAAAATCATTCATATGAAACTAAATGATTTCATTAATGTCTTGAAATAGCTAGAAACATAATTTAAATTTGAACATGCTTGAAATACTCTTGAATGGGATATAACTTTAAATCTTGGAATATTGGACAGCATTTCTATGCACATTATAGTTTTTGGTATCAATATGAAGGACGGAATAAATGAAAAACCCTGTTATCTTGAACGTCACTTAAGTGAAAAATTCCGCTTTAATCAAGCATTTCCAGTCTTCAAAAACCAAAAATTAATTAGCTTGCAGTGAATTTTTTAAAAAACTTTTCCTTTAAAAATTGTTTCATAGACGTACGTGTATCATAAACGCTTTAATTTCGTTAAGAAAGATGATCTACTCCTACTCCTCGCACTTCGGTGTGCTTAAACACTTTAATATTCTTCAAGTAAAAATTAACCACTTTATCAAAAGGTATCACAAAAGAGTGTTTATTCTTGCTTCAAGGAACTTTCCCTCCATTAATATTAGATTGAGAGTTCATGAACTTTTTATCCTTCAAGATATTAGTGGAATAAATAGATGTGTGTGTTTACGCTTTCTTAGGAAAAAATAAATAGTTTGCTTTCAAAATTAAAGGTTACTTACTAAGTGATTAATTTCCCAACATTTTTCACAGCTTACATCCAATTTGTAAAAGAGCTTTTAGTAATCGATGTAAATAGTTTTGTGCTTTAGAGCTATTTTACGAGAGAAAGAAAATTTTTTGATAAAAATATACTCAAAACAAAATAGATCTCGTGTAATTTAGTCTAAACCATAAGCAAAGATTGATCCACATTTAGATGGTGTTATGCAAAACTGAATTAACCAACCAAAGTTTTAAAAAGGAGTTAGCATAAGTTAGTAGATACACTGACATACATGCAAAAGAATGATTTAAGCAACACTCGACACTTCTAAGAGATTGTACACTGTTTGGCGACGTTTTCGGGACAACGTTTTTCCTGTTATACGAGTGATAGAACGCGCTGTCTTTTCACAGACATTTACTGCATCACTTTTCACTCCAGGGTCTTCCGCACCTACCACAACTCGTGGTTTAACCGGTTGGATGGGCCCCGAAAAGAGTTCTGTTTTCCTTTTTTTTTAATCTACACCATAAACAGAGAAAATACCTGGTCCAGTACCTCCAGAGTTATTGATTCACTTGGAGGTTTAACGCAAAGTGATGTACTTGAAGACCTCTTGTCAAAAAGTTTCATTTATGGGTGCTGAAAAAATATCTCTTGTAATAAAGTAGTAAGTAACCGCCCCTAAGCCAGGGCTTAGGCAGAAACTGCTTCATACCCGAGTTTTGCCTCAAAATTTTCGAGTTGTACCGTACCAAATGCGGTCACTCGCTGGTGGCCTAATTTTACATTAGCTACCAGTTTTTGTTGGCTCTCTTTGCTCTATAAGAGGATTTTTGCCTCCAGCTCGTTTAATACCTATTCCATGCTGATGTGCGCATAATAAGCAGGAAACTGCAGTCCATGGATGAAATAAACGAGCTGGTGGTGTACCGTAAAATGGGGTGTATAGGAACAGCGGGGTCAATCGGAACAAAACTTCCCGACCGTACAGAGAAATTCTTCATAAATATACCATTGGGAATTTTTCGTCATGAATTATTTTTTTTTAGAAAGTTAAGATCATAGGAAGTAGGAAAAAATTACTTTTGTCAATCTGGCAAAGCTACTGGCTTCTAAAGAGGGCTGCACGTGGAATGCTAAAAAACATCACATTTTCATAGACTGCAAAACTTCATATGCAAGAACAAACCTTCTTATATTTAAAAACTATGAGTGGTATGTTTCAATTATACATGTATCCGAACAACAGAATACCACATTAGAATTTACATTTTTTATAAATTGTGTCATAAAAATGAAGAATTCTGAAAAATGCCATAGGAAAAAAATTTGCGGGTGAATCGGAACACTTAATTCTGCTATTCCAATTCAAACTTATTTGAAGGAAACTGTTTGAAAAATCAAGAATCGAACCCCAATTCTTCTAATCAAGACAAGGACAAGGATTTATTACTGTTTATCCCTTCTCGTGAGCAACTAGATCTTAGAATGACAAAAAGTTGCAGATTTTTTCTTCAGGAGACTTCTTTTTACTTAAAATAAAAGGGGGAAAGTCACATAGACTTTATGTAGTAAACGTCCAGCACACAGACAGTGATGAATAAGCGAAAAAATCTTTCAGGACAATCCCCGAAACCCAGAAATTTCAAAAAACTAAAGAAAAGGTAGAGTTCATCCCAGGAGATGTTATGAAAAAACTTAAGCCAAGTCACAATTGCTAGTTTTAAGAACAAGTACATATTTGTGGACGACATGAGTGACTTCCATTCATGTTAAATCTTTGTATTTCAATTCAAAAGCATTTTTTAAAATTACTTTTCATTTTTCATAAGTTCAAAATTATTTTGAATTTTGACAAATTATAAACGTTTACTGGTACTGAAATTATACATTTATTTGACAGTAATTATCTGTTCTTATTCTCCCCCATCAATATTACTCATGTTTGTGAGACCTATTACAGATTAAATTGAAAAAAATAGAAATTTTAGCATGTGTTCCGATTGACCCCTATCAGCGGGGTGATTCGGAACACCCATAATTTCGTATATATTTTAATAATAACTGTTCAAAATGTTTTTTCTTTGCTTGGAATATCAAAAGTAAAGCAAGACCGAAGTTTTTACCTAAAAAATCAAATTTAAAAAAATCTTTTAACTCCTTTTTAAACAATCAAAGCTGAAAAGTGTTCCGATTCACCCCATTTTACGGTACTGCCTATTTCTGCTTAGCACTGGCTTGGAGGCGGTTACTTACCGCTTTATACCCGAGCTTTGCCTCAAAATTTTCGAATTGTACCATACCAAGTGCGGTCACTCTCTGGTGCTCTAATTTCACATTAGCTACTAGTTTTTGTTGGCGCTCTTTGCTCTATAAGAGGATTTTTGCCTCCAGCTCGTTTTATTCCTATTTTTATGCTGGTGAGTGCATAATAAGCACGAAACTGCAGTCCATGGATGGTATAAACGAGTTGGTGGTGTATTGCATATTGTTTGTAAGTTTAAAACATGTATGCCTGAACAATAAAGAAATAGTTAACGAAAACCCTTTGCTTGCCTTATATAAACCAGCGTTCACTCTGAACGAACATATATTTGAAAAACTATTTCCGTCATTTATGTGTGCTTTTTTTTTTTTTTTTGTCTGCCACGGCATTCGTACCAGATAATTAAATTTTTAAAGCTCCATCTCTAAAAATTTTAAATTGCTTTAATTGCCTCACATCCCCCGAGTAAAATACGTTATCTGGAACGTTTTAAACGACATTTATGCTGCAGGATTATTCATGCAGATGAAGATTTGATGAAACTTCTAACCATCGCAAATGAGGACCCATTAATCATCGTCGGTCTTTTGAAAGTAATGAAGTTTCATTTGCAAATTAGATAACTGAATTTAAAATGAAACTTGATTGCAGTTAGGGAGTTGGTGATTGAACGATGATTTCAAAATGCTTGTCTCTGAAGCATATTTAAACTATCATTCAAACTATAAACAGCTGTCAGCATTATCTTTTTATAGATAACATTTTCTGAAAGCTGTATCAAGAGTGTTTCTCTAAATATTCATTTTAGACCTAATAAATGCATCATGTACGGAAACATTTTTCGTATCTCGTATTAAAAAATAACCTGTCATACTAGTAAAAATACTTATAAAATAAGCTTTGTATTCCATTTTTTGCTCCAAAAAGTGCTTAAAATGCGAATAAAAAGTATTTTCTGCCCGAGAATCAGCTTTAAATACATGATTTGGATAAAGTGTACATTGCAAATCCTCAAACCCTTGTTAAACATGAACAGTTACTTGTACCCTTTTTTTAGAATAATTTAAAGCACACTTTTTAGAACATTTCTCTAAACACTTCTGAGAACACTTCCAAAACTCTGATTTGGTACTGCACACTTTTTTAAACTTTTGAATCGCATTTGATAACATTTTTGGAACACTGACACGTGTCCGTTCTTTTAGAATTCTCTGTAGCAAACATTTCACTGCATTTATGGAATGCTCCTTACCAGCCGCTCCTCCTGGTAATTTTGCAGAAATACACTAGGTGGCCAAAAGTATCCGGACACTTTCAAAAATTCACATTTTTACATATAGCTTGATAAATAAGTGATCAATTGTTCTTTAACTTTAGTCATACAAAATATAGGCTTCACCGAACATTTCCAAGTTGAAATTAAATTACCCTTGCATTTGGGGGACGATAAGAAGGGGGGTCGAAAGAAAAACCGCTTTTTGACCATAACTCTTTGAAAATAGCTCGGAATAAGCTATGCATTTCAGTAATTAATTAGCATACTATGTATAATTACTATACAAATTCAAATGAACGTACCACTCTTACTTCCGAAGATATGAAACATTTTTTAAAAAACGGCAATTTTATTTGAAGGGTTTTTGCTCATAACACGCAGAGTTTTTAATCAAACCTTATCAAAACTTCAGGAAAGATGACAAAATACAAGAGAAAGAACATACTAAAACGGTTTTTAAAAATATTAAAAATCCGATGAGATATGAACGTTAAAAGGAAAAAAAATTTCACGGCGCATGCGCGAACGACAGAAATTTATAACTACAAAAATCTTGTAGCCTGGTATATACTGCATCTTATAAAAAAAGTTCCAGTTGAATATCATGAAAATTGAAAAAGATATCAGCGATCTAGTGAGCTGTATTTCATTCATTCGCAGACAATACATACATAGTGAGGGTCTGTCCACAAAGAGCTATTTTTAAAATAAAGGTTATTTCGTCATCGTTCAAAACCAACGTTTCAGGGGGTGTCCGGATACTTTTGGCCACCTACTTATAAGGTCTTTTTGGCCGAATGGGCGAAATGTGACTTCTATGCCAAATATAGATTTTTAAACAGTATACAATTTAACATTGAAAAATATGCTCGATTGTCCCCACACTATTTGTGAACAACCCTCTCCATTTATGAATTGTCTGCAAATGAATGAATTACAGCTCACTAGATCGCTGATATCTTTTTCAATTTTTACGATATTCAACTGGAACTTTTTTTATAAGATGCAGTATACACCAGGCTACAATATTTTTGTAGTTATAAATTTCTGTCTTTCGCGCATGCGCCGTGAAAAATTATTTCCTTTTAACGTTCATATCTCATCGGATTTTTAATATTTTTAAAAACCGTTTTAGTATGTTCTTTCTCTTGTATTTTGTCATCTTTCCTGAAGTTTTGATAAGGTTTGATCAAAAACTCTGCGTGTTATGAGCAAAAACCCTTCAAATAAAATTGCCGTTTTTTAGCCTACTTTCCCGTTAAAAATAAAAGAAAGACGAAAAAAGTATTAAAAGTAGCTTAATGCATCGAAAAAATATCGCCAAGTCCAAAAAATATCGCCAAGTTAAAAAAAATATCGCCAAGTCCAAAAAATATCGCCAAGTTAAAAAAATAAAGAGGTAAAATGAATATCGAAAAATTAAAAATTTGAAAGTAGGGTATTGAGATGGGGAATTTGTGTGTCGGTCTGTGTGTCGGTCGGTCTGTCGGTCTGTCGGTCTGTCTGTCCCCCCCTAATAACTTTTGAATGAACATTCCGATTTGGACAAACTTTTTTTTGTTGGAAAGATCTCGGCGAGTACAGCTCATTCCCATGTTTGATTTTTTGATTTGAACAATTTTTGGTTCAACTTTGAGCCGTTCAAAAAACCGGTCCCGCGATACTAACTTTTTAATGAACAGTCCGATTTGAACAAACTTTTTTTTGTTGGAAAGAACTTTTCAAGGATACTTCATTCCCGTATCTACATTTTCGATTTGAACAATTTTTCGTTCAACATTGAACCGTTTAAGCAACCTTTCTCCACCTAATAACTTTTGAGTGAACAGTCCAACTTAAACGAGCCCAAAAAATATCGCCAAGCCTAAAAAATATCGCCAAGTCCAAAAAATATCGCCAAGTCCAAAAAATATCGCCAAGTCCAAAAAATATCGCCAAGTCCAAAAAATATCGCCAAGTCCAAAAAATATCGCCAAGTCAAAAAATATCGCCAAGCTCAAAAAATATCGCCAAGTCCAAAAAATATCGCCAAGTCCAAAAAATATCGCCAAGTCCAAAAAATATCGCCAAGTCCAAAAAATATCGCCAAGCCCAAAAAATATCGCCAAGTCCAAAAAATATCGCCAAGTCCAAAAAATATCGCCAAGCCTAAAAAATATCGCCAAGTCCAAAAAATATCGCCAAGTCCAAAAAATATCGCCAAGTCCAAAAAATATCGCCAAGCCCAAAAAATATCGCCAAGCCCAAAAAATATCGCCAAGCCCAAAAAATATCGCCAAGTCCAAAAAATATCGCCAAGTTAAAAAAAAATATCGCCAAGTCCAAAAAATATCGCCAAGTTAAAAAAATATCGCCAAGCCCAAAAAATATCGCCAAGTCCAAAAAATATCGCCAAGCCCAAAAAATATCGCCAAGTCCAAAAAATATCGCCAAGCCCAAAAAATATTGCCAAGTCCAAAAAATATCGCCAAGCCAAAAAAATATCGCCAAGTCCAAAAAATATCGCCAAGTCCAAAAAATATCGCCAAGCCCAAAAAATATCGCCAAGTCCAAAAAATATCGCCAAGTTAAAAAAAATATCGCCAAGTCCAAAAAATATCGCCAAGTTAAAAAAATAAAAAGGTAAAATGAATATCGAAAAATTAAAAATTTGAAAGTAGGGTATTGAGATGGGGAATTTGTGTGTCTGTCTGTCGGTCGGTCTGTCTGTCCCCCCCTAATAACTTTTGAATGAATATTCCGATTTGGACAAACTTTTTTTTGTTGGAAAGATCTCGGCGAGTACAGCTCATTCCCATATTTGATTTTTCGATTTGAACAATTTTTAGTTCAACTTTGAACCGTTCAAACAACCGGTCCCGCGATGCTAACTTTTGAGTGAACAGTCCGATTTGAACAAACTTTTTTTTGTTCGAAAGAGCTTATCAAGGATACTTCATTCCCGTATTTACATTTCCAATTTGAACAATTTTTCATTCAACATTGAACCGCTCAAGCAAGCTGTCACCCCTAATAACTTTTGAGTAAACAGTCCGAAAAAAATGACTGACTGTGCAGACGATTTTTTGTTTATTTATTCATTTGTTTTATTGAATTTATTATTATTATTATTATTTTTTTGGCAGACGATTTTTTTTTGTAACAAAAATGTTTCATTCACTAGGGCATTTTATTCTTAATTTATATTTAACAACTGGCAACGGATTAAAAGTGAAATTCGAGACATTTTATCAACGGACGAGTTTTTTTTTTCTTTTTTTTCTTTTTTTTTCTTTCTTTGATAAAATGTGTTTTGATGTACTTTGTACTTTTAATTTTTTTTGAAAACAATTGAGGAATTTTTCTACGGAAGAACTGTAACAGTTACATTCTTTAAAAGGTGCGACAAAACTTTATTTATTCATTTATTTACTTTTTATGTGTCTATTTCATCTGATGAGAGAGGTATATTTTGCTTTTAAAGGTATGTTTGACATAATTTTTAGTCTTAGATAATCAAGAGAATAATGATCAGATGCTAGAATGCCGATGTCGATGTACGAGAAAGTAGGCTCGTTTAGTTCTTGACAGAACTTCTTGTTTAAAAAATGTTTCATATCTTCGGAAGTAAGAGTGGAACGTTCATTTGAATTTGTATAGTAATTATACATAGTATGCTAATTAATTACTGAAATGCATAGCTTATTCCGAGCTATTTTCAAAGAGTTATGGTCAAAAAGCGGTTTTTCTTTCGACCCCCCTTCTTATCGTCCCCCAAATGCAAGGGTAATTTAATTTCAACTTGGAAATGTTCGGTGAAGAATATATTTTGTATGACTAAAGTTAAAGAACAATTGATCACTTATTTCTCGAGTTATATCTAAAAATGTAAATTTTTGAAAGTGTCCGGATACTTTTGGCCACCTAGTGTATCGTGGAAGATGCTACACTGCAGAAACTAAAATGTTGCTTTTATAGTATAATACAGCTAATTTTATAATAATAAACTGCAAAATTGCTAATTTTGCAGTACTAAGCTACCCTAGCAGCATCATCTCATCGGCCCATGATCGGCCATTCACCGAAACCCGATGAAATTCTCATCGGCCAAACAGAATCCGAGCAGCAAAATCCGATGAGTTTGGCTCGAAATACGATGAGGTTTGGAGCAATTTACGAGCAGAACAGTCCCTTTCCGATGAATTTCGTCAGGAAACTTGATCGGAAAGATATCATTTTCCGATGGAATATAGCTCGGATTATTTTCATCGGGAAAGTTGATCGGAAGGATATCGCTTTCCGATGAAAAGTAGCTCATCGAAAACGTGCTCGGATACTGGTCGGAACGATGTCATCGTGCCTTACGGGGTCAGTTTACGAGGAGTTCGATGATCGGCCGAGCAAAATCCGATGAGTACTTGGGTGTAAAATTGCTAGTTTTACAATTTACTACTGTGCAGTTTACAGTTTTTAACTGGAACCTCTGTTTCTAGTATTATACTGTAAAAACAAGTTTATTTCTTGCAGTGCGCCAACCACCGCCGGGCAAAGGCAAGCACTGGAAAAACAGGTGAGGCCGTTTGAGACACAAACTGACAGTTATTTATTGCAACAAAATTTCATGTTCAAGTGTTTCTCAATTCATTGATTACAAATCATTCATTAAATTTAGAAATACAGTTCAGCGCGCATATTAGAATATCATTTAAAAGAATATCCAGCTCAATATAACATATTTTCAGTGAACCAAAATGTTGTAATACATTATTTTCATCCCGGATAATGGAATATCCCGTCTATTGGAACATTTTTTCGTAGAAAAATGGCTATTCCATTAAGCGGGCTCGACTGTATATGACTCAAATTTGTAGAGAAGCAACAAAATAAGTTGGACATTGAAAAAAATTTTTAGCCATATTTGCCATTTGCCTAATCTATCTTAATTTTTCATTTTCCATTGTTTTATATCTCTATGCATGCCATTTTCCATCTGTATAGGCTATAAGTAATATTATAATCTTATATTTTATTTATACCTTATATGGCGCAATTGCTACCCCATGAAAAACCAAAGAATTGCTTCATAACTATGTCAATAAGTTGAAGCGTAATATAGTTTATTATTGTATTAAATGTCTTCGAAAACGTTGGGCTTACTATTCATTCTAATGGGAAAGCAATAAATTAAATTTATGTACTCACAAATTGGATTAGTCATGAAGAATAAATTGAGTTAATAAAGTCGACGTCATAGCAATTTTGTTGCTAAATATTGTCCTTTATTATTTACTCCGATGAGTAATGTAATTTAAAAAACAGGAGGTTCTTTTATTTGATTTCGTGTAATATTTTCATACTTTTATTTATATTCCCTTATCTAAATTTATTTTGGCAATCTAAGTTTAAATTTCCTTAGCACTAAAAAACTGTTCTGCATTCGATAACTAATTGAATCACTAAATTCGTTTAGATGTAAGAAAAATTAATGAGGCATGTAGCTAATGGCAAAACCATTTAGAAATCTTTTATACTGTTATTTTTAGTGCTATGTTACGTCAAAAAAATAAGAAAGATAAGATCAAAGATGTTTTAACTATAAGAAATTGCAGCTGTAGCTTAATATAGGTTAGAGTTTCAAAATAATAATATTGGTAAATTAATAAATGTATATATGCATTTATTAATATAATTATATATTAGGTATACATAGAGAGAGAGATAGTCGTAAAAGTGTTTCGATTGTAGCAAACTATCTACAAAATGTACACAGACTGTTGAAAACAGTCTCAGAGAATTTGTAAAAGAATAGTAATGTTAAGAGCCATTATTTTGAAATTCAGACAAGGTGTGGCAGTGACCATTTTTGATTTTCTTAATTTTTTTATATGTCAAAGTAGGTCATGAGAAATAAACATTCTGAAGTTTGTAGCCCCCCAAAAAATTTTGTTCGCTCGATAAAAATCCCCAAAGTTTGATGTTTTGCAGCGCTTTTTTGGTAAAACGGCTGAAAGACTCATTTCAGTGCGCTGTAGTTTTTTACAGAAACGCCACACCAAGGTAATGTTTACATTTATTGATTGTACAGTGTGTAGTTATGAGGACCCCATAGTTATTTGGGTTAGGGTGTGTTGCTTTCTTTTGTTAAGGGGCCGCAAAGTATGGTTTTTAGACCATTTTCGCTCGACTTTCAACTGAGTTATTTCCCCCCTAAAAGCAACCCCCCGAAATTTTTTTAACATATACTGAAAATGTATACTATGAAGAGAATATGTGGTACGAAAATTATTTAATATCTCATTGCTTTGAAGAGAAAAAGACTTAGACATTTGTCAAATTTTCAAAATTTGCGGTTTTTTGATCGCATTTAACTCAAAACAGCAACTCTAGGACAAAAAAGTTTTTATGGATTATGGAACCTACAGATGTGTAGAATAACGTAAAAAAGAAAGTTGCGTGGGGTCTCGTCTCGTTTTCAAGAAATAATTTTTTTTGTAGCTCATTTTAATGTTTTTTTCTCATAGTAAAATGTGTCCATCAAGTAGGTCAGATCTGCTGAAACTCTAAGTATATAGTAATAAAAATATTTAAATTTGTATAGGGAAAGAGAAAAAGACTAAGAACACTTAATTTTGTCTAAATTTTTTATAATTTTTTGTTTTTTAATTGCATTTAACTCAAAAAACGTGAAGTCCAGACTACTATTGAATGCACATATTAATAGCTTTGAAATATTGGAAAAAGTAAATTCGGTGAGGTATCTTCAGATGTATTCTAGTGGGAGGTCACAGTGATCTCCCGAAAATTTCATGATCGAAAAATGTTGCTGATGATTCGGCAAAGTTGAAAATAATAGGGTGAGTTCTGGTAAGTGCGTACCCTTTTTTTCAAAGTTCGTGTTCTCAAGGATGCTGCTCTGTTGAAAAATCTTGTACACTCACAATTTTTTTTTAGTTTTCTTTCCAGATCCTTTACTAAGATTTTCAAGCATATAATATGTCAAATAAACCATAAGCATAGGTTTTGTGACCTGGTTTATGACACCTATTCTATGGTACGCACTTTCCCTACCTAGCGGGGTAAGTGCGTCCACCTTAAATTATGTGAATATGAGCAGGAAAAAACTTCTGGCATATATTAAATATGTTAGGTAATTGCCTTAGGATAATTCCTAATACTAGAGATCAGCACTTGCTTGCATGGAGAAAACGCAATCAGTGATATCCCACGTGTCTTGCGAACAACTATGATTTGAAGATTGAGAGAGTTGTGTCTGTGATTCTTTCTTTGTCCTTTTAAAAAGACCAAATGAGCAAATGTAAGTTGTTTTTATTTAGTAATGATCACTGATAGTCTACATAGCTTACTTTGTTTAATACATTAATCAGTCTGTGTTTAAGCCAGGGGTTCGCACTTATCCCTTCTTAAATATGAGATGAGACATGTGCGCCCAATAGCGTTGTTGTAAGTGCGTACCATTGTGATTTTCTTTAATTCTATTTGTATGGTAAATCGTTAGGTGACCTGAGTGAACAATTCGTTTTTTTTTTTTTTTTTGTTTTTTGAATAAATACGGATTTAAAAAAAATTTCTTATTAGAATCAGTAGCTATAAGAAAAAAAACACAAAATAAAGAACAAAAAAAAGAAAAAAAAAAAAATAATTGATCATGATATGATACTTGTACTTTCTTTTTCTTGTACATTGAAATAGTTTTTCACAAGGTGTTCTCAATTTTCTGAAATATAATTTATTCATTACTCCACTTTCGTTTTTTGAATCAGTTGGTTCCTTAATTAGTGTTTCACTTAATTTCACTGCTTCATTTGTCATTCTGGTTTAAATTAAGTATAGCTTATGATCGCTATTTTCAACGAAAAATTTACTAACTGATATCTAAAAGCTTATATATTTCAGAGGTAATGAATAAAATTGAAAACTTATGCGGCATTCAATGTAAATATAAATACTTGATATAAATGACGTCGGATTTATAATCGGCTTATAAAAGTTATAAGCAAACTTTAAGGTGAATTACGAGAATCGGATTTTCCACGTAATGGTACACACTTGCCTCATCATAATGGTACGCACTTGCTCCGCATAATAGTACGCATATGCCTCATGATAGTGGTACGCACTTGCCCCATCATAATGGTACGCACTTACCCCCACCTTACTTTAAAGAAAGGGAAAGTGCGTACCGTCATATAAACAAATTTTAGTTAGAGTATTTGATCAAAATACCCCATGTATGTTATTAGTAGCTATTACTCAAAAGAAACAACTTGCATTTCTTGACTTCAATTGCTTGGTATGACTACAAGAGAAACTGAAACAAAACTTTCTCAATCTTTACTTTAGAGTTTTTTTGACGACATTTAAGTTGTCTCTGATTGTGTTTCGTCTATTTAATCCAGGCCTGAACTCTACCTATTGAAATTATCATTAGACGGTTATCTAACATAGTCGATGTGTTGCAGAAGCCATTTCAGGACAGTGTTCATATAATTCCCAGTGGACGCACTTACCCCGTGGACGCACTTACCAGAACTCACCCTACTGCAACATTATGATTACATGTTATGATTATTTTTTTTATATTATATGATACCTGCATATGTGTAAAACGACATACAAAATAAAGCGGCCAGGGGTCTCTTCTTAGTTTTACAGAAAAAAAAATGTAGCAGATTTTAATACGTTCTCCCGTAGTAAAATGTGTCCAATATGTAGGTTAGATCTGCTAAAACTTAAAATATATAATAATAATTTATGTATGTGTGTACAGTAATTTTTGAGTGTATAGTAACAGTGAAAAAGAATCACAGCACTTAATTGTGCCTGAATTTTTAGAACTTTTAGCTTCTTATTGCAATTATATCAAAAAACTATAAATCGTTACTGAGGGAATTATTGAACTTATATATTACTAGCTGGCAATGACTGGAAATATTCGAAAAAGTAAATACTGTGAGGTATTTTTAGAGGCTCCCAATGGGAAGTCAAAGGAGGTCACTGTGACCTCCAGATAAAATTTCATGTTCGGAAAATTTTTCTGAAGATTCAGCAACTTTAAAAACAATACTGCAACATAGTAATTTCCTATTTATTTATTTTTTACATGCTTGATCGTATTTTATCATTCAGAAAAATTGGAAAATTCCTTTGGCAAATTAAGAACATCTTCTTGAGAAGTATAAGATACCCATGGGCACTGGAACTTAAATTTTTACAGAATACGATCAAGCACACGTGAGAAAAACGTATCATTAAAAAATCTCAGTGTTGCAATAGTTTCCAAATTTGCCGAATCGTCAGCAAAATGTTTCGATCGTGAAATTTTTCGGGAGGTCACTGTGACCTCCCACTAGAATACATCTGAAGATACCTCACCGAGTTTACTTTTCCCAATATTTCAAAGCTATCAATATGTGCACTCAATAATAGTCTCAGGATTTCACGTTTTTTGAGTTAATTGCAATTAAAAAACTAAAAATTATAAAAAATTTAGACAAAATTAAGTGTTTTTAGTCTTTTTCTATTTCCCTATACAAATTTAAATATATCATTACTATATACTTAGAGTTTCAGCAGATTTGCCCTACTTGATGGACACATTTTACTATGGGAAAAAAGCATTAAAATGAGCTACAAAAAAAATAATTTTCTTGAAAACGAGATGAGACCCCACGCAACTTTCTTTGTTGCGTTATTCTACACATCTGTAGGTTCCATAATCCATAAAAGCTTTTTTGTCCTAGAGTTGCTGTTTTGAATTAAATGCGATCAAAACCCCGCAAATTTTGAAAATTTGAAAAATGTCTAAGTCTTTTTCTCTTCAAAGCAATGAGATATTAAACAATTTTCGTACCACATATTCTCCTCATAGTATAAATTTTCAGTATATGTTAAAAAAAATTTGGGGGGTTGCGTTTAGGGGGAAATAATGCAGTTCTAAGTCGATCGAAAATGGTCTAAAAACCATACTTTGCGGCCCCTTAACTAAAGAAAGCAACACACCCCAACCCAAATAACTATGGGGTCCTCATAACTACACACTGTACAATCAATAAATGTAAACATAACCATGGGGTGGCGTTTTTGTAAAAAACTACAGCTCACTGAAATGCGTCTTTCAGCCGTTTTACCAAAAAAGCTCTGCATAACATCAAATTTTTACCGAGCGAACAAAATTTTTTGTGGGGCTACAAACTTCAGAATGTTCATTTCTCATTACCTACTTTGACATATAAAAAAATGAGGAAAATCAAAAATGGTTACTGCCAAAATTTCCCTTGTTTGTTCGATTTTCAAAATAATGGCTCTTAACTGCTTATGCATTTTTCTAAAGATAGGTATGGAAATATTTCAGAAAAACAGAGAGAGAATTGGGTCATTCCATGTGAAATCAACAAGCCTCAAAACTTGACCATCACCAATTTCAAAAAAAAAGTTATAATGTTGATTACCTCTATAAAGTGATACAAAAAACTGATTTTTAAAATTTTTTTCAGCTGTTAGTTTTTTGTGAGAGACCGCTTAAAAAACGCAAAAAAATGGAAAAAAGTGAAATTTTGAACATACAAAGATTCATTCTTCTCAGCTTCTATTGCATCT
>JAXGGA010004902.1:0-83187 GCA_038373865.1 Uloborus plumipes | reverse complement strand
ATAGATTTTTCGTATTACAGCTTTGAATTTGGTGCAGGGGACTGTTTGAAAAAACTCCGGACAGAATTTACATGACAATTTTAAGTTTTAGAAATACGTAATTATACCTTATTTCATAAGAAAATATAGCTTCAATATTCTATTTTTAGATATTAATTGCCAAATTTATGTAGTGTTAATAGGTTTTTTTAAATACTATCTTTAACAGTTGGACTATGGGATTGGGACAGCCAGGGGACTGTGTTTTTGGCGCCTAGATAATTTCTAGAAAAAAAAATTAAATTGTTATCACTCCAAATACAATTGGGCCACAAAGTATTAATGCTTTACTTGTATTAAGAGCGATAATTACTTTATTACACTTTATTATTTTTAAAATACTCAGTCCGAACAGCCAATTACCAGTTTACAGAGAATCGCCCATAAATATAAAAAAATAAAAAATAAGCTATAATAGTAATAATTTGAAAACTTATGAATGCAGAGAGGTACGTTTAGAAAATACAATTCTGAGCAAAATCACTCTAAATTTTAATATTACACAGGTAAAAGTTCACAAATTACAGTAAAACCTTTTTTTTTTTTTATTACAATACAATTGAAATACAAAATCACAAAAAAATGAATTTAAAAACCCGAAAAGGTACAATGTTTACGAAACAGTCGAATTTTGAATCGCAAACTATGAGGTGTATATTTATGTTACAAAGTAATGTGACTGTAAAAATAGTGTGTATAGAAATAATTTTAATCTTCGCACCATAAAACAGTACATTTTCCCTCCTAAGAATTTGTTTTTTGAATAGTAAATACCAAATGTATTGTTGAACGATAATTTGCAAATTTATTGCTGCAGATGGATGCGCTTAGCAAATACAATTCTAAACTAAATCACTAAAAATTTAAATATTACATAGGTAAAAGATCACATAATGCAGTGAGCCTTTCTTTGTCTAAATACACCTGACATAAAAATCACTAAAGAATATCAATATTTTATAACTCAAAGCTCGAAAAAGGTATGATATTTTTCACTAAAATAATTCTCCTAAAAAATATTTGTACCTAAACATGAGTGAAAAATATTTTTAAAACATACAAAATAGCATATGTTAAGTATCTAAACTGCTTTAATAAATTGAATTAAGTAAAGGAGAAGTAAGCAAATAATACTTTTCCGAATATTGATTTAATAATACTTACACGCACAATTTAAATTAAGAGAATCGGGACGAATATGCCAGAATCCGATTCAACATCCTTGATCGTTACCACTATTACTTTTTGCTTCCGAAGCAACTGACAACCCAGCAGCAGATTTTATCTTATAGAAGCCAAGAATACAAAAGCTGGTAGCTAAATAGATAATTTGCAATAAAAAATATATTGAGGTCCTAAATTGATATAAAAACTGTCCTATCATTTAAGTTGGACCAAACTGACACTGCGTGCAAAATTTGGTTAAAAATGGTTCAGTAACTGAGGAGACCATTGGCCACAAACACAGGGACACGTAATTTTTATCTATTAACAGTGGCGTATTTACGTATGGGCTTAATGGGCTATAGCCCAGGGCGGCACGATTGGAGGGGCGGCACTTTTTCCATGTAAAGTGAAGAACTTTTTTTTTAGACATTAGGGCGGATCGGCCGCGAGAATAATATCAATTAATTGAATTAAATACTGTTCTTTATTTAAAAACACTGGAATGCTGGTGGAATTTTTCATACACAAGCATTGAACCGCAGGGGAAAAAAAGAAAAGAAGATAAGACAGAAATAAGACTAGAAAGATGAGAAAAAAAGACTGCGAGACAGTAAAAATTGTTCGTTAAAACCGGGTCTTGCTCGTTAAAAACGAATTCTGTTCCATAAAGTTTAACATTGACCCGACAAAATATTCTCGTTTCCCTCGTTACATCCGAGCTCGTTATAAACGAGTTCGACTGTACTCATTACACATTTTTAAAATTATTTTATCGTTTATTTATTTATTGATTTTGTTTCATTTTTTCTAAAATATTTAAATGAAGCCATGATCCATTTCAATAAAATTTTGTACACCAGTCGAGATCAGCCTGTACAAGAAAAAAAAAGCAAATTTTATGAAAAAAAAAATTTTAAAACTATTTTTGAAACAAAGATGTGAAGATTATTCATTTCAAAAACTTTTAAATTTCGAATGAAAGTTCTTAATGTAATTAAGTACTAAAAATGTTGATTTATAATAATGTAAGAGCAGATTTGTAGTAGTAAAAGTTGAGATTCGCAAAAGACGAATTTTTACCCATTGGCTGGTTGTTAACAACCGACCAATTTTATGTTTAACTATCTGTGTGGCCAGGCTTTGCACGGTTTACCTTGAAAATACAGTTTATGTCAAGTAAAAAAAAAAGTTTTTTTTTTACAACTCTAAAATTCAACACCTCAAGGGGGGGGGGCAGTTTCAAAAGCCCAGGGCGGCCTTACTTACAAATACGCCTCTGTCTATTAAGATATATTTAAATAGGAAACTTGCATGCTTAGTTCCAATAATGCCAAAAAGTTGCTATATGGCAGTCTTAGAGTGAGTGCAAATTTTTGTTGATGTACGTCGATGGCTTCAGTTACATCTGGGGCAGTTCGTTATACGATATGAGTTAGTTTTATCGTTAATCAATGCTTCTTTTAAAATAAAAAAGTGGAATGCTTTGTGTCAATAGTGCAAAAAAGTTAACATTTCTTATTGGTAGTATAGGTGAAAAATTATTTTAATCTCAGTTAATATCTTCAATTGCCTATACCCCCACTCGTGAATCGACATAGGCTATATCGAAAATTTCTGTTTGCTAAATTAGGAAATTTAAATGATGTGCAACTCATCATAATATTGTTTATAAGCCACCGCGCACCAGTTATGAAACTTAGTGTGAGCTTTAGGGCAATTAAGTATATTAAGTTCAGATTTTAAATCATTATTAATTACTTTTCTTTCCAAATGTTTGAGATGTGCCCCTATTGTCGATGGGGAACAATACATATTTAACAGGAAAAAGGTGAATACACAAGTCCATGAAAAAAGCAACTGGTGTAACTCAAACTACTTAAATACCAGAACGCACACACAAGCAACTCTGAGTTCAGTTTTTATGGTAAGCATTAAAACACCAATTACATGATGATAATCATGCTAATCTGATCTACCCAATCAAATCCGTCCATTTCCATTTATTGACAACGTGCATTTCGAGTTCGTGTATTTGATCACACAGGATCAGTTTATGAACTCCGGTTTAATATAACAGATAGTAAAACGCTGATACATAATATAGGACAGAATTTACAGCAAAGAAAAGAAAATTATATCTAGAGCAAAGATGGAAATCGAACTCAACATCTCGAGATTACGAGATTGACACGCTGCCACACTATGCCAGGCTGATCATTTCGCACTTTTTCAAGGGGCTTGGAGCAAAAAATCTGAACTCAATGGAAATTTCACAAAAAAAAAAAAAAACACAAAACGCGCCTACTTCCAAATAAATATATTGATTTCATCAGTACAGGAAGGTAGGGGAGGGGGGCGGGTATTGACCCACCAGACCTTTGGCCTTTACTCAATGCTATAAATTTGAACACCAGTTTTAATAATTTTTCACCATTGCACTTTTAATTACTATTCTATTTCTGTCATTCGCACCACCATTAATGCGAAATACCTTCACAGGCTACTTTGGTACAATGAAGCTCGCTTAGAAAGACGCCAACTATTGGAATCCCTCGCGGATTACGACGTTTGTACAAGCCAAGCTCCCTCTGCAACCAGAGCTCTCAAGTTTGGTGACCTGAGTGGGGCGTTCCTCGTTCTCGGCATCGGAGCAGCAACAGCTACAATCACATTGTTGCTAGAAATAATGGTGTTCAGATCTTTCGGAAGGAAAAACAATATACAGACTGATCAATAAAAGCAATTTTCAGAAATTAGAGCTGAAAAGCAATTCTCTCTGTATCAAAAATGTCCGCAAAACAATAAACGCTTATTTATATAAAATCAAATCAAATCAGCTCACATGATTTCTATTTTCATGAAGTGCGTTTGTTTCATTATTTCCAAAGTCGCATTTATTATATATATATATATATATATATATATATATATATATATATATATATATATATATATATATTGCTAGTCTGGTTTCTGGCATAAGATACTTGTACCCAATATAGACACTCCAAGAAAAATGTATTTGTTTCACACCGTGTACACGTTATAGGCCTCCAAAAAAAGTATGACATTTCCCCTGCCTGGACAGTTGACTATCATTATTGAAATTCGAAACCTTATAATAATTCTGGTTTAATTTAAAGGATGAAAACAAAATGAGTCACCCCATGTGGTCAAACATATTCAGCTTCTTCCAAAGAACACGGTTGTTCATCCTAAGAGAAAAAATATTCTGGAATATGGATTATGAATCAAGTTTGCATTCATGCAACTCCTAATTGTACGAAAGATTGAAATTGAGCTTCTAAAACTCCCCAATATATAAAATAACATGTTAAAAATAATAAACATTATTTATTGACTACTCTGTAAGCTAATGTTTAACAAAAAAGCCCTAATTTTTAGTTTTCTTTTATCAAAAGTAATTTCAGTTTCCAATAGAATTTTTTTCATTGCGTGTAAAATTGTTGACTTAAACTATCAGCAATAAATCTTTTTCAAAAATGTTTTTCTCATTTCAAGCTTTATATTAATTTCATGCAATATTCACTTCTAATAATACGAAAACTGATAGTTTAGGTAAGTTTATTACATTTATTGTATTGAGTTGTTTACGAAGTAAGCATTTAACTTTTGTGCAAGTGGTATTAAATGCATGTACTGCAATAATAACTGAGAATGGAAATGGGTACTAAATGGATGAAATTGCTGTTTTCGACATTCAACTGGTCTCACAAAGGCATGTATATTTTATTTTCTAGTTCCTAAAATGAAAAAAGTTAGCATCAAAAGCGCAGTTTACCAGATTATGGCCTACTAGTTATATCTTGCTAAGGAAATTGAAATTCGTTAGAAATATTTTAATCATAACAGCAAAAGAGGCAGCATAATATGTTTCGTACTTAGCGGTATAGAATTTTGTTTGAGCAGGTAAACGACCAGGAAAAATTGTTGGATAAAAAAAGCTCGTTTTACTTAGAGATTATTCTTCTTTCTTTGTTAATTTCTTCTGATATTTTTATTTTGCTGGAAAAAATGAACAAAAATATTTTTCGTCAGCACGATCAGATTTTTTACGACCAAATGCGTAAAAATGTTGTGAAATCGTACATTCTATAACATTTTAATGAAAAATATTGCATTTACCAATTCCACGAGAATGAAAATATCAATTTTTGGGATTCAAGATGGCTATGTTTTTACAAGCAAACTTATTAAGAAAATAGTGATACTCTTCGACTTTCTTAGGTAAAACCTTCCGCGTATTTATGCATGCGTCAGGTCTTCTCAGATCTTATCAAAATAGGGGTGATAGGTAATATAACAATAAGGGGAAGAATAATAAGAAGCATTTTGAGCAGTATCACACAACGTAGAACGTGCTAATTTCAAATACGTAGTTTTTCTGAATGTGTCAAAAGGATAGCAAAAATGCAAGTTTTAAATTGAAAACTGCGGAAAGTTCCCACTCACAGCCCATCACCCCTTTTTTAAGTGGAAATGTTCCCGAGTGCTAGGCGCGGTTTTCATGGACGATAAGTAACTTATATGCCAAGTCGGTGATTGCGACATGTCTACCAAGGCAGGCTCGCGGACCAAGTTTTATGATAAGTGAGTAATGTATAGTTCTTAGTTTTCAGATTCATTTTCATTCTAAGCTGCATAAAAAAAAGTTCATAAAGCTCATTTGAACGGGCTGTCTGATCGAAAGCAAAATACACGCAGCAAATGTACTCATAATTGCACTGTTTAAATATACGAAGGAGTGACTGGAAGCGAAAAGTCAGTTTTTTTTTTTTTTTTTTTTTTAACAAATTAATTTTACTAAGGTTTATTTATATTCAATGCTGTAATTCTCCTTGATATCCAATACTTTTTGGATTGTAGTGTAAACATTTTTAATCCCGAATCGATGAAAAATTTGGCTGAAGTTTATGACATCTTCTAAAAGGAACGTTGCCCCTTTTCCCGTTTCTCGACTTTTAGATTTTTGAGATTTTATTGTAAACTTTCACACATATTAGACAATGTCACTCTATAAAAGTGCCGACAGAGTGATGTAGTAGGTAAGACGTGGGATCAAAACCGGCTTCAGTCGGTGGATTTTCATGATGCAGAAAATCGAAAACGTCCATGTTGTATGATTATGCGGCTTCTAAAAGATCCTTCGAGTCCTTGTTTGACACATGTAGTATCTCTTGGCAAAATTTAAATCCCAGTGCAGTTTCGCATCGAATAGAGCCTAGGGGCCTCCATCTAGTGGGTTAACTGGGCGTCAATATTCTCGTGGCAATGGCATTCCACCGATGGTGGTGCCACATAAAAGAATGGGTGCCGCGGTGCCAGTTGCGGGGAATGCACTAGGCCTGCAAATGGCAAGAAGCTAAACGCAGCCATGTTTGATACAAACAAACTCAATAAAAGCTACTCAGTATAAGCTCTTTGCCACTCTTTTGAATAGAAAAATTGGCGTTAGAATTCTTGGACGATGACTGTAAAGTTTCCTTTTATTGCTCTTTTTTTTCTTCTTTTTTTCTTTCATTATCCTGGTTTACTATTTTTGCATACACTAATGCAAGCAGAATTTGCAAACCGGGGGGGGGGGCGAAGATTTTTTATATACATGTAAACTATCATACAAGGGTTGGTACTATGGCTTGAAACAAGCGTTCTGTGGGGGGGGGGGAGGTGACTGAGCACCGCTGTTCCTCGTTGTGACATACACCCATATATTTTAATTATGTGACGCAAAAATAATGCTGTATCGACGAATAAACCACCGTGAAGAAACTCCCCTTTCTCCCAGTCTCTTTAAAGTTAAAAAATATCTTCCTTAGCCAAGAAAATCCAACTAAAGTCTCTAAAATCCTCTTCCTTAAAAAACATCTTCAATTGTTTTATAAGTAAAGCTGAAAAATATTTAATTTTCATGAGACAAATAAAAACTAAAAATTTAATTAAAAAAAGATAGAAAATAAAAAGTTCTGATATTTAAAAATATGGATAAAAAGTAACGTTTGCCTTCCTCAAAACTTTTACACCTTTTGTTACTTACTGCCTATTCTGCATTATTATAAATTAGTCACTACTATTTTATTGATTTAACTTCAGCCTGATTTTGTTTTTCATAGCTATATGTTTTATGTGCACGCAAACGGGGATTCGAGTGGAAGCTTGGCTTAATTGCCCCCCTTACTGGATTTTAGAAAGATAATGTAAACATACATTTTTGTACTTTATTTTTTTTTCCTATTGTATGTATATAGTATGTACTTTTTTCCTCCCTCTTCAATTTTCCAGAAAACGTTGAAATGATAGTACTGCACGCAAATATTTTCCCCACCTCATGAGCAATTCCAATCATAATCTTTCGAAGCAATTTAAACGTCAGATAATTTCGAAAATTGGCTTTGCTCATTCATTAAGATAGTTTTATTTGTTACCGATGTAATGCCATCATGTGTGTTTTCAAAACAAAAAGCGACTCTTTATCAATATTCATGCAGTTTTAAACGATAATAGGATACAATCGCAAACGTAATTTTTTACTGTTAAGCAACATTTCACTTGTTAAGCAGATGCCTGCGAAGTTCAAAACGCCGTATTGGCAAAATTAGCACACAATTTCATTTTGCATGAGAGTTTGCTAACATATGCAGCAAAAAATAAATAATCGAAAAATTGCATAAGAGTTTTATGTAAAAATTTGTAAAAAACTAAGTATACTTTTCAAGATACCTTTTTACCTGCTTTCAGTTATACTTGCGAAATGAAAAGAAGTTTCAAAGTAAAGTATGTAGAAGTAAGTTTCCATATCTTTGCCTTTCTCTGCATATTTTATACAGTGTACGCGGTTAATTGAATCAGCCACTTTAATGAATCAAATCGTCGAAAACTAGTCCAGCTTTATTGAATCCAGTCGTTTTATTTCTCACGTCGCTACTGGTAGGTAGAATTCAATCAAATCGAACACAATCGAGGGGAATGAGCCTTTGATCCACTTTTACTTTGAATGCGTAGTACTTGTATGAATATAATTACAGTACAGCATCAAAAATTCGAGTCAAAAATCCAATACGTCAACAATCCGAAACTGCAAAAATCTAAACGTATATTCCAAAGCTCCAGCAAAAAATCAATGACTTTTTAACCTTTTAACTGTCTTGCCCGAGATAGTCTCGGACACAGCTGGTTTTCGAAATTGTCACGCCCGAACATTACTCGGGGTATTTTTTTTTTTTTTTTTTTTGAGTGCATCGTATTGTTATACCCGAATATATATCGGGAGACGTTTATTTCGGCTTCATCTCTTTGTCAAACCCGACTGTTTCTCGGGTTTGTGCTTGGAAAAGTGTAAAAAATCAAAAAAACTTGACAGTTAAAGGGTTAAAGCGAGTTTATATTTCTCGATTCTTTTGCTCCGTGCATTTCGTTTGCATAGCAAGAATTCTTTCAAGAGGGGGGGGGGGGACATCTGAAATTTTTTGAAATTAAAGGTAGGAAAACAAAATTTTTGACTTTTGCCCCCCATGTGCGTTTATACCTATAATTTCGTTGCTTCATGGGAGTTATGACCCATCTACCCTAGAGCTCCTTTAGAGGACAGGCTGACTTATCCGACATTTTGGTTCCAAGACAGCTTTGGATCCAGATTTGTTGGAGTATTAGGAAACACGTTAATATCGTCCTTGGTTGCTCTGGCGTAAAATAACTTATGATCAGGATCAGATGGATAAAGCGCCGCATTTAGTAAATCTAGAAAGATAACTTATTTCTCAAGTTTAAAGACTGTAATTGAGAAATATGTTTCCTGTATTTAAGCCCATTTCCATACTGCACTTAGTTTAAACTTAAGTATGCAAAACGTTTTTGTCATACAGACAAAAATAGCCAAATATCATCTAGGGAGCTACATCTCAAGCTTTGCTAACGTTTTTTTTTTTTCACGCAACTTGAGTAGATACCAGTGGTTCCACACTTGCCCTTTTGGAACCAAAATGTCGGATGAGTCAGCTCCCCTTTTGTAGGATCCTTAATCTACCCCACCTTGGCTAGAGCTCCTTTAGAGGAGCCCCTTAGAGCCCCTTTTGTAGGATCCTTAGTCTTGGCTAAGCCACTCTACGGTTGCTGACTACAAGTAATTTAGTCTTATCTTTTACATCAATATTTAGAGGAGCAAGATGAGGACGCGAAGTTAGCTGAAAAACTAGTCCTACGAACAATGAGCATCAAGAATAAAGAATGTTTTCGTAGCAAGAAACAAACACATTTAACTGATTTTTTCGAAAAAGCACGAATTTAAATTTTGTTTTTTCTTAACATTTCTTACTCAAGAGTGCGGCGTACTTCATCCAATAAATTATTTTCCGTGGGCGTTACCGCATTCTTTCCACTTGTTTATAGATTTTATATGCTTGAGAAACTCAAATACAAATAAATTTTTATGCTGTACCTATCGTCACTGTTTGAACATGTCACTTTTTAAGTGCAATACAATTATTTTTAAGCAAAAGACTTTTTTTTATCTTCTGTACCCCTTATTTTATGTTTTTTTTTTTCGGATTATCCGCGGTACCCATGCGACCCAATTCCGCGGATAGTCGTTAGTATACTGTATGTTATACCAAGGCTTAATTCGATAAACGGAGTTAAACCTCGGTTATAGTCAGTGAGAAATTTTCAGTTTCAAGTATTTTCATTATTGTAAAGGTTACTTTTATGCGTTTCACGAATGAGATTTTTCATTTGATCTGTGTTTATTTTGTGTTATTCTATATTATTATTGAATACTTTCTGTGTGCTTTGCTCATAGTTTTTAACTTACAGTGGCCGCCGTGGGCGAAAGAAATCCCTTATGAAAATAAAACTGTTTTGCAAGGAGTTGTGAAAGACATCTATGATGCATTGAGTGAATCACTAAATTACAAGTAAAATGTTTTTAACGTATTTTTATTAATTTACTTCAATATTTGAATAATTTCTTTTTCTTTCGCTTTGCTAAAACTTTCCTGTTCAAAAAATTCCCGTTTCCAAATTCTCAAATGGAAGTGTAAACCACTCACAACATTCTCAACACGTTTTTTTTTTTTTTTTTTTGGAGATGGGGGGAGGGGGGAGAAGGGTTCAGAAGCTAGCTTAATTCAGTCATATCGCACAGTTTTAAACAGCTTATTAAGCAAGAATTTTAAGTACTTCCAAAAAACATAATTGTACACCGTAAAATGGGGAACAGCGGGTGATTCGGAAAAAGACTTCCTGATCATACAAAGAAATACTTCATAAATATACCGTCAGGTATTTTTGGCAGTTAATTTTTTTCGGGAGGAAAAATTATAGGGAGTAGCAAAAAATATTTTTGTCATTCTGGCAACACTATTGGCAAGGTTGCAAGCGGGAAGCTAGAAAACATCAAGTTTTCATGGTCTGCAAAACTTTCCATGTAAGTGCAGACCCCTAAAAATTTGAAATCTAAGAATAGTATTCTTTAATTATGCATATATCTGAGCAACAGAGTACCACATTAGAAGAGACAACATATTTTAATTGTGGTATAAAAGTGAAAAATTCTTCATAATGTCATTAGGATAAAAATTTGCGGGGTGAATCGGAACACTTTGTTCTGTTGTCCCAATTCAAACTTGTTTTGAGGGAAACTGTTTGAAAAATCGAGATTCTAACCCCAATTATTCTAGTCAGGAAAAGGACAAGGATTTATAACTGTTTATCTCTTCTCGTGAGCAATCAGATCCTTAGAATGACAGAAAGATGCAGATTTAAAAAGATTTTTACTCCAGGAGCCTTTTTTTACTAAATACATGGGGGGAAGTCATACAGACTTTATGCAGCAAGAGTCCAGCACACAGACAGTGATGAATAAGTGGGAAAATCTTACAGGACGATCCCTGAAATCTAGAGATTTTAAGAAACTAAAGAAAAGGCAATGTTCATCCCAGGAGATGTTATAAAAAACTTAAGCCAAGCCACAACTGCTAGTTTTAAGGACAAGTAGTACATATTTGTGGACGACATGAGTGTGACGTCATCTTATGTTAAAGCTTTGTATTCCAATTCAAAAGCATTTCTTAAAATTAATTTAATTTTTCATAACTTCAAAATTACTTTGAATTTTAACAACCATAAAAGTTTACTGGTATAGAAAATAAACTTTTAATTGACAGTAACTATCTGTTCTTATTCTCCCCCATCAATATTACTCATGTTTTTGAGAACCATTACAAGTTAAATTGAAAAAAATAAAAATTTTAACATGTGTTCCGATTGACCTCTATCAGCGGGGTGATTCGAAACACCCCTAAAATCCTATTTTTATAAACAATAATTGTTCAAAATGTTTTGTCTTTGCTTGAAATATCAAAAGCAAAGTAAGACCGAAGTTTTTACCCAAAAAATCAAATTAAAAAAAAAATCTTTTAACTACATTTTTTACAATCAAAGCTGATAAGTGTACCGATTCACCCCATTTTACGGTACGTGTACAATGAAAATAATAATTAAAGAGAATTGTAATGCGTTAAAAAGAAACAAGATAGTTTAAAAAAAAACCTGTATACCTGTTTTGAGAGGTTTGGTACCTGCTCAAAAATCTAATATTCCTACCAGGCGCTAGATATGTTAAATGGTTTTATTTATATGCATTCCATACGAATGGGTTTAATGTACGAAGCTGCAGATTGCCGAGAGAGATGTCGAACTTGTATTTTGACTCTTTCGTAAGACTTCAAGTTTAGTGAAACGTAAAAAATTGTTCAATTAAAAAACTGAACTCATCAGCAATCAAATACGCTACTATTGAATACGTTACGTTTTTCTTTTTTTCCTTTCGAGGAGGAGGATGGGGGGGGGGAGGGCTTAGAAACCAGCTCAATTCAGTCACAGTACATTGTTTTAAACAGCTTATCAAGCAAAAGTTTTTAGGTACTTCCAAAAGAATCGAAACAGTTCGGTTCTGATTATTTGAACTCCTATGAGCGAAGGAGATTAAATGGTTCTATTAGTTTAAATACTGCTGAGGAGCTCGGGTTTACTTTACAACTAATTGTAGTTATTTGTCTAATATCCACTTAAGAGTCCCTCCTCTTTTTCACTAAGCTAAAAATGAACTCGTCCACTATAAAGGATGATTCAAAAAGAATACCAATTTTTAAAATCCGTATTTAATCAAAGTAACACAATACAAGCTTTTGTTACACATGATTATAAAAAGAATTCAAGAACTTTTTATCACGAAAAAGAGGTTAATAAATATTCAATATGGCCCCCTTCTAATACTCGAGCAATATCAACCCAATATTCAAACTCGTTACCTATTTCCTATTTTACCTTATTCAAGCTCGTTCCGTACTCTCTATAGCATATCGTGCGTAACAGTTTGAATAGCTGCTGTTATTTCTCGATTACTAATCAACGATCAAAAGAGCAACTAAACGAAGCTTAAGATTTTCCTTATATTCCGACGACAGGTAGTGCTTAACTCTCCTTTCCTTCTCTGCAGTATTATTGATATTTAAAATTGTGGTATTATTTTTGATTCCCCCTGTATTGTTGTCTATATAAGCATACTATAACTTTCTCCTAAAATAATTTCAATGTCAAATGCCTAGTATCTACTGACAGGTTTTACATTGAATCTCAAGCTGACCATCAGTTCGGTTCTTTGCAACCAGACAAATCTTACAGTGGTATGTTGGGAGCTTTGTACAGAAAAGTAAGTTCAAGAAAGTTATTTGTAATCAAGCTGCATAATAATGTCTTTTAAAAAATCTTTGAAAAGTTTGTCATACAACTTGGAGAATCATTTGTTGAACTGATTAATAATGATTCAAATAAAAAAAAAGAATTTTTTTCTACAATTGTTCTCGCGTCTGAGGCAATGCATTTGGGAAAATATATATATTTTTTTTTTATTGGAAAGGTTGAATCACGGATAGTTCGGATAATCGAATGCGTATAATTATCCATTGCATACACATGAAATGCGGGTTATACATAATTATCAACAATCACAAGCTCATACATAAAAATCTAGGATCTATTTATTTTATGAGAAATGCAAACATAAAAAAAAACAGCTCTGAGAACAATGAAACACTAAGCCTTTGAATGGTGTATCAGAAGTGGAGCCAGGAGTAACCTAACACGCACGCCTCAAAACTTTCCTATCACGAAAAAATGCTTAAAGCATCATTAAAACTTCATTAAACAAAGATAAATGGTGAGGAGAAAAGTTTATTTGTTTATTTATTTATTTTTTACTTTATAAACTCCTTTCCAGATAGAAATTAAAACTTTTATGAATAGCGTGAAAACAAGAAACTTCTCAACACTAGATATCCAAAGCAGTCATTTTGACAGCTTTTTAATTTCAATTCGAAGAACAATTATGTATGGGTGAATATTAGAAAAAGTGCCAAGACCATAGAAATTTTCAATTTTAAAAGACTCTCAGAAAATAAAATTAATAAGGTATTTCAAGCACACATCAGTTACAGCTTTTTTTTGAAAATTAGGGGGGGGGGGGGGCATGGTAAAGGTGAACATTTACCCTCATTTCAGGGGTGTTGCCTTTGAGCGTTACCGACATGATGAGAGTACTACCGATCTGACAAATATTACAGATTTCACACTTAAAGTACAGAAGTAAACACTTTCACTACATTTTCTGTTTAAAAAGAAAATACTTATTACTTAGAATATAATAATATTTACACAAACTGAACGCTTTTTTGTTTCATAAATAGAATTAGAGACTAATTAAAAGTTAGTTAAAGTTTTAATAAGTGCGACAAAGTTTTTTTCAAACAGATAAATAGGTTAATAGTTAAAAAATCAAAATGAAACAAAATTCTTAACACAATCTTAAACTAGCTGTCGTGGCCGTCACGAAACTTTCTTCTATATCTATCTTATGAATTCCAGTTACAAAATAAAATACGTACTCGCCCGAATAATTGGAAATAGCTCCAATTTCCCAAGTATCGTAATAACCCTGCAAATGCAGAATCAATGAGCGAAATTGGAAATCATTGCAAAAGCCTTGTTTAGATTAATTGTAAACATTTTATTTGTTAGTAAAAAGAAATTGGCAACAGTTAAAAATTTCAAATCATTGAAAGTTTTCAGCTGTTTTGATAATTAAATAGCGTGAAAGCGATTTTTTAATGAATTGATTTTTCGCATTGTTGACTAAGCGCAAAAATCACCCCACCCTCCCCCTGGGGCGATTGGCGCCAAAATTTAATCGATGCTTGCTTCCTTATTGGGTTAGTGTTATTCCAAATTTCATTCAAATCTCAGCAATATTTCTCGAGATACAGTAGGTGCAATGACAAAATAAGCACTTTTGATTGCTCCACCCCCCTTTGAGATATTGACACACAAATTGAATCAGCGATTGTACTCAATAGGGTCTACCTATGGACCAATTTTCGTTTGATTCCGCCTGTTACTTCCTGAGATATAGCAATCACCCCCGCGCAGAACACGTGCGATTTCTCCACCCCCCTTCAAGATACTGACACACAAATTGAATCAGCACCTGTACTCTATAGGGTCTACATATGGACCAATTTTCGTTTGATTCCGCTTGTTACTTCCTGAGATATAGCAATCACCCCCGCGCAGAACACGTGCGATTGCTCCACCCCCTTCAAGATATTGACACGCAAATTGAATCAGCACCTGTCCTCGGTAGGGTCTACCTATGGACCAATTTTCGTTTGATTCCGCCGGTTACTTCCTGAGATATAGCAATCACCCACGCGCAGAACACGTGCGATTGCTCCACCCCCTTGGAGGAATTCGCTAAACAAAGTCAGGTGCACCAGTTCACATGGTGGTGCATATGTGAAAAAATTTTTGTTCGATTTCATGCAGTAGTTTTTGCTCTAGCGCGGCCACAAAAACTGGTCACACACATACAGACTCACACACACACAGACACAGACACACACACACACACACACACACAGACAGACATTTTCCAAAAATGGTCGAAATGGACTCAGCGCACCTTAAAACGTGCAAATCCGTCAAAATTCGACATTCGAAAATTTTCACGAAACCAATACTTTCTTCTACAGGGTGTTCCGTAACAAATTGTACAAACTTTGAGGGGAGTTAGAGGGGATGATAACAGGCAAGAATCACCTAGGAACATAGGTTCGGAAACGAATAGTTGACGAGCTACATATTCACAAAGTTGTCAAATTGTGTCAGAATGGCTCGTTATTACAACGGTTTTTTATTATAATTTCAATGCATTTTCTTGAGCAACAGGCAGCAAAATTTTAACAACCGATTTAACCTTTCTTAAAAATCTTGCAACTAAATCCATTTCTGAATCCACAAGAGTTGCGTACACAGCACTTTTCACGATTCAGATATTCCCGAATATGTGTTCCGCAATGGGGAAATACCCCATCATGTTGAAACCACATATGGCGTCTGATATGTTGTGGCACAGAGTTAAGTAATGTTGGTAGAACCTCTTGCAGAAAGATGAGACATTGTTGAGATCTCTGTGGAGATGGCAACAAATAAGGTTCAATTAAGACGTCACCGACCAAACCAGCTCAAACATTTACTGAAAAACGATGTTGAGCAGCCTGTAATATTACGCCATGGGGATTCTCATTAGCCCACAAATGAGCATTGTGGGAGTTGAATATCCCATCTTGCGTAAAGTATGCTTCATCCGTCATTAAAACACAGGATGAGAAATTTACATCTTGGCTACATTGATTGAGATACCAGTGTGCAAAAAGTTCACGAATAGGACAATCTGCGGTGAGCAGTAACTGTACGCATTGTAGATGATATGGATGTAAGAGTGCGCGTCGCAAAGCACGATGAACAGACGTCGTAGATCCTCCAACAGCAGTAGTGCGGCTCGTACGCTGGTACTCGGATTTCATCTAACGGTACGCAATACATGTTCTTCCATTCTTAGACTATGACTATGTAGTGACCTGCCGTGACCATATCTATGATTTCGTAGGGACCCATATTGACACAAATTGCGATGAAAATTATTGAACATTCGATGGTCTGGTGTTTCTCTCTGCAAATACCTTTCCTGATATAGCCTCTGAGCCGCTCTTCCATTTCCGTTTGCGAAACCATAAATAAGGTGCATATCTGCAAGCTCCACATCCGTGAAACGTTCCATACTTCACTGTGGGCGCTTGCAGCTAAAATGACTACTGAGAGAGAGCACGTGTGCTTCTGGGCTTCTGTGAACAACGCCGCCTAGCGTCTAATGAAGACATTCCTGACTACGGATTGTTCTACAATTTTGATTGCTTGTGATGTCCCCTACCTCTCCTTAAACCCTTATTTCCCCTTGTCCCCTAACATCCTGGGGTGTCCCTTAAATGTTGGGACAAAGTTTAAGAGTTGTTAGAGGGGATGATTATTTGAAGCAAATCGCATGGGAACATAGGATCGCAAAAGCGATGCTCAAGTACTACAGACACACAAAACCTGTAGTCACTAATTTAATATCCAACAAAGGTTTTGCATAATATTAAATGTTTAAGAAAGGTTAAAGCGGTTGTTGAAATTTTGCTGCATGTTGCCCCCAAAAAAAATGTACCGAAATGATAATAACCAACCGTCGTAAAAACGAACCATTCTGACACAATTTGACAACTTTGTGAATATGTAGTTCATCAACTACACGTTTCCAAACCTATGTTCCTACGTGATTCTTGCTTTTTATCATCCCCTCTAACTCCCCTCAAAGTTTGTACAATTTGTTACGGAACACCCTGTATATAATAGATATAGAAGAAAGTAAAAACGAAATTAATTCAAGACAGTCAGAGTTTGGCGGGGGAGGGAGATTTGAACTAAACTGTTCGTAAGTTTTCCATTTTTAAACAAAATTATATTTTTGGGTGCAGTAGTTACGAACGAAGGTTTGAATATTGATGTAAAAGAAAAGAAGGTGAAAAATAAGGCTCGACCGATGGCACTTTTTGGCCGATGGGCCGATGCCGATTGTTGGCCGATTGTTCAAAGTTGGCCGATGGCCGATGGCCGATTTTTTTTCCTCTTCCATCGGCGGATGGCCGATGCCGATGGCCGATGGTAAAAAAAAATCAAATGATTAGAAAAATAAATGTTTTATAAGAGATTTGATGGGTCATATGTTCATTTCATTCTACTTCTTTTTCAGTCATTCAGATTTTGGTCCTAAATTTCTATTTTACTACCACTCGACAAAAATTATATGAGAGAGAGAGAGAGACGCAGTAAGTTGAGAACTCATTCGTACCATTTGTACTAGGTGTAGTCAGCTGCAATCCGATGTTCCAAATGTGCTTTTTACTTTTTCTTTTTTTGACTAACCAATTTTAATTTCAATGCAGACTAATATCATAAATTGGTGACAACTGAGTGAGAAAATCGCAAAGTATTTTATAACTAACAAAGAAAGATACTACGAAAATGGAGAAAAAAATAAGATGCTGAATTCGGTATACGGCTGGGCGGTATTTAACAAAATTCCTATTAAAATTGTCGATTTGCAACATGAATCTCTGAAAAGCAATTCGGTTCGCAATATATAATCTTTTATTCATGAATTAAGTTCCACGTACATGTACGAAAACGTTTGAGATAAAAATTTGAAACGGATACTATGTACGCGTTCAGAGTACGCGCCCGAGCTTCCCGGGAAGCACGGGTTCTTCCCAAAGCGTTCAGACCTTCCATTTGGAAAGCCCGAACTTCCCAAATGTTGTCCAGAGTAGAGGCCCGAGCTTCCCGGGCTCAAACACAAGCAGCCCAGGAAATTTAGTTGGGCAGATAAGTCACGTGTTTGGGCGTTTAGCAAAGGATGATGCTCATTGGCTGAAATTTATTGCTCTTCCGTCTGCTAGGATTTACGAAGAGTGACAAAAACAAAATCTTGAAAATATACACACAATGGTCAAAAATACGCACGCTATTTGCTGTGATGAATCTGAAAGGATATATTTCTTTGAGAATCTGTCATTGCTGGAACAATCCTGTCAGATAATCGAGATCGATGAAATTCTTTACTTACTGTTAGGCCTATTTCATCGTAAATTCCTTCACTTGAAATAACATATTTATCATTAAATTCGATAAGTTATTTCGATCCCACGCTCAACCATGACGGTAGATGAACAATAATTGTCGCCAAGGTTAAGAATGGTATCATTTTGGGCCAAAATATAGGAGCAAATGCAGGATTGTTCCTGCATTGACCGGCGCGTTACTTTCTGCTGTTGTGTCCGCCATGTTGTTTCTTCCCGAAGGGCTCAAGTGCTGTCCAGACCACAACTTCCCGGGCTCGGCCGGGGAAGTTAGTTATGACGTCACGGCTTAAACGCCCGGGCGGCCCGGGCGAATAGTCTGAACGCAGCCAACGCTTAGTAATAGACAACTAATTTATTGATTAACATAAACATAAAAAAAAAGACTTCAACAATAATATGTGGATTTAGATACACCAAACTTGGTAAAAGAATTTTCCGTTATGTTGTTTAATCATTAAAAAACAATGAACCAGTCAACAAATTACACTGTGTGAGTGAAAGAGTTCTTTAAGATATTTTTTAAACCATAAAGTTAAACAAAACAAGAAGTTCTGTTAAGAAATAAACGAGCCTACTTTTCCATACATCGACATCGATATTCTAGCATCTAATCAATATTCTTTTAATTATCTGACGCGACAAATTATGTCAAACGTACTTTTTTAGCACATAAAGCTGATTTCTAAAAACAAAATAAAGTAAAAGTTCAAAAAATAAATAAAGTTGTTGCATCTTTTAAACAATGCAGCTTTTATGGTTCTTCTGTAGAAAATTTAATTAATTGTTTTGAAAAAAAAAAAAGAATTAAAAATAGGAAGTAAATCAAAACACATTTTATTAAACCAAAAAAAAAAAAAAAAAACTCGTTCCGAAAAAAAAGTCTCGATTTTCATTTTTAATCCATTGCCAATAATTAAAAACAAATAATTGATTAAGTAAATAATAAAATGTTCTCTTAAATGAGTAATTTTTGTTAGACAAAAAATCGTCTGCCAAAATAAAATAATAATAATAATAAATAAAATAAATGAATAAACAAAAAAAAAATCGTCTGCACGGGTTGTTTCTTTTAAGAGTAGGAGTCAGCCATTTTTTCTCAGCCTGCATTTGTGCAATGTTTGCTGAGTCAGAGTTAGAATCGAGGATTCAGAGTTGGGATTGAAAAATCGGAGTCATCAGTCGCGATCGACAGGTACAGTGAGAGTCAAAGGCACAAAAATTCTAATAATAGGACTCTGTCTTTTTTTCCGAACCTGTATTTCTACCATATTGTGGAGTTGGAGTCGAAGATTCGGTGTCGGAGTCGGTTTTAAAAAATTAGATTCGTGAGTCGAATTCGAAAGCTCTAAAATTATAATGGTAGGAGTGGGGTCATTTTTTTCTGAGTCTGCATTTCTGCCATGTTTGCGGAGTCGGAGTCAAGGAATCGGAAGCAGAGTCCTTCCTGCAGCTTATTCAGAAAAGTACTTTACATACATTATTTATCAAAACCATTTTCTAGCAAAGTTAGTTTGAAGGAAATCCGCCTTTAAGTTCAGGATCTACATAAAACTTAAATTTCCATGTAAGTGCAATGTTAAGTCTTTTTCTGAACGGTTCAATATTGAACGAAAAATGGTTCAAGATAAAAAGCGAATAAGAGATTAGGGGGGGGGGGGTTCAAATAATTGCAATGAAAAGGCACGCTACTATTTAAAAGTGCAAAGGCAAAATGGTATGAGCTCAAGCGAGATATAGAAAATAATACACAAATTATCTGTATCGTAGAGCAAGATGGCAATGATACATATTCAATATTACAATTCTGCATTAAACTAATAGGTAAAATCTGAAATAGCATAATTCTCCCTAATAGCGAACACCTCCCAATAGCGGACAAAACTTCCGGTTCCGTTATTCGGAGGTTTTATTGTAATTCTTAAAATTCGCATCAAAGCGATCACTTGGAAAATGTTCGCTGTGTTGTGAAAATTTCGGTATCTGCCAGATTCGGAAAATTCCAAAACCCAGAACTGTGTTGGTCCCATTTGCTGCCCGATTTCAAGTTACATGCTGAACATACTTTTAATTGTGAAGTAAAAAATACAGAAAATAGAATTCCCTCTTAAGAAAACTTAAAAAAAAAAAAACATCGGCCTTGCATCGGCATTTAGCTATTTTTGAGGCCGATGGGCCGATGTTTTTTCTATATTAGCATCGGCGGCCGATGCCGATGGCCGATAGAAAAAAATTTCAACCATCGGTGCCGATGCATCGGCCTGGCCGATGCATCGGTCGAGCCTTAGTGAAAAATATAGCAATAATTTTGTTTGAAAACTCAAATTGTGCGGAAAAATTAATGTTTTTGAAGCATTTAAAAAAACAATAAACTGCTTCCAATAATGGGAAAATTTGGCAGGAAAAACAATGCACTTGTAATTAGCTTTGTACTTTAAAACTCAACTCAGAAAACTCATAACACGAAGAAAGAATTGCGAAAAAACATCAGTAATGTACGCATTAGTATCGCATCAAATATCTTCTACTTCGACGCTGCCGACATGACCGCTGACGACATGACAAATTTCCAAATTTCCCGTAATATGATAGCTGCACATTCCTAATTAAAGATTTGAGGATAAAAATACCTTATTATGTCCATGGCAATATGTTTCTTTTCCATTATGTAAAATAGACTGAAAAATTAATTTATTTTATGTCTTAATTTCCGCTGCCGACATGACACTTCATTTGGTAGAAACGGAAAAGTCAAGATTGAACAAATCTCATCTGTAATTCAAGGCAACTGTAATGAAAACTTTCGATCGAAACTTAAACATCATATATTAGGGCTTCATTCAGCGCACTTTATTAATACCAAAAAAGGTTTTGTCTTGAAATTATCATCGCGGAAGTTTGCGCTCTCGTCATGTTATGAAAACTTGTGACAAGCAGAAATTGCATTTTTTTATCAATATAAATTCATTTTATCTAAAACACCAGAGTTAATCTTCATAGACGAACATAAAACACGTTATTTCTTTCAGTATATGTTTCTGCTGCGATGTGTTACAATCCACAGGATTTTTTTTTTTTTTTTTTAACTTGCGATTCGAATGTGTGACGAGCTGCCGAAATGACATTGAAGTACAAAAAGAGTTCTACTGTCACGAATTAAAGCAAAATCTAAAAATTTTGTTATGGATTGTTTGTACGACGAAGTTTACAGTACGATATAGAAATATTTTTTGTTTTTATTTGGAAGTGCTTGGAAATTCATTTGTGACTTAAATTAGCACTTTTCTTGATATTCGCACCCGTATATGTAATGACATAATTTCTTACATCGTTATAACTTTTAAAACAACATATGAATCCTTTTCTTAATATTTGTAGTAACCTCCCTCCTCTCTCCTTTATTCCCGGTTTAAATACACTCAGGCACATTGAAAATAGCGACCCAAGAAGAAAGCATCGGATTGAAATGAAATTTAATACACATAATGATACAGATGAGAGGTTCACTTGATCTTAAAATCAAGACAATTGAACGAATACAGGGTGTGCAAGGACACACATACAGAGCAACTTCAATAGCGCGTTGGACCACCTCTAGCTAAAATTCATGCCGCCATACGGCCCGGCATTGAGTTGATTAGACGCCTGATGTTGTCCTGAGGCAGATGGGCCCACAAATTTGTAACAGCCAACTCCAAATCACGCACAGAGTGACACGACGGCATCTGACGTTTTACCTGATCCCACACATGCTCTAAAGGGGATAAGTCGGGGGAGCGGGCCGGCCATGGAAGAGTCTGAAAATGACGTAGGAAGTCTTGAGCAACTCTTGCTGTATGCGGACGAGCATTATCTTGCTGGAAAATTGCCCCTGGGAGACCATTTAGGAAAGGTCCTACATGGGGTCGACGAATATTATCAACGTACCGTTGGCCGGTTAAGTTTCCACGCATCACAATTAGATTGGACCGGCTATCATAGGATATGGCCCCCCAGACCATTACACCAGCTGTGCGGGCAATGTGACGTAGAACAGTGTGGGAGGAATTGTACCGCTCAGCTGGGCGCCTCCACACCGGTATACGGTTATCATCAGTCCCTAAAACAAACCTAGACTCATTACTAAACACAACTTTTTGCCAATCTGTGATATTCCACAATTGATATAGCCTTATACCGGTGTGGAGGCGCCCAGCTGAGCGGTACAATTCCTCCCACGCTGTTCTACGTCACATTGCCCGCACAGCTGGTGTAATGGTCTGGGGGGCCATATCCTATGATAGCCGGTCCAATCTAATTGTGATGCGTGGAAACTTAACCGGCCAACGGTACGTTGATAACATTCTTCGACCCCATGTAGGACCTTTCCTAAATGGTCTCCTAGGGGCAATTTTCCAGCAAGATAATGCTCGTCCGCATACAGCAAGAGTTGCTCAAGACTTCCTACGTCATTTTCAGACTCTTCCATGGCCGGCCCGCTCCCCCGACTTATCCCCTTTAGAGTATGTGTGGGATCAGCTAAAACGTCAGATGCCATCGTGTCACTCTGTGAGTGATTTGGAGTTGGCTGTTACAAATTTGTGGGCCCGTCTGCCTCAGGACAACATCAGGCGTCTAATCAACTCAATGCCGGGCCGTATGGCGGCATGAATTGCAGCTAGAGGTGGTCCAACGCGCTATTGAAGTTGCTCTGTATGTGTGTCCTTGCACACCCTGTATTCGTTCAATTGTCTTGATTTTGAGATCAAGTGAACCTCTCATCTGTATCATTATGTGTATTAAATTTCATTTCAATCCGATGCTTTCTTCTTGGGTCGCTATTTTCAATGTGCCTGAGTGTATGTGATGTACCAATTTCGCCCACGCATTCAAAAATGACTTCTTGGGAAACCTAGTTTTAAAAGACTAATGCAAGAAATTTTCTTCAATAAAACTTCTTATCTATATATATAAAAATGAATGTTGGTAAATGTGTATATGTGTATGTGTGTGTGTTCCCTAAGATCTCAGAAACTACCCGGGAGATTTGGCTGAAAGTTTCACCGTTTGTTCCTTTTGGTACTGGGAAGGTTTAGAGACCAGTTTCAACAAAATCCGATGGGTAGTTATTTTTTTATTTCAATTTTAGACCTGATTCTGTCTTTGTAATTTCAATTTAAAACTCCATTTTCGAAGGCTTTCATCAATCCAATCGAGTATTTAGTGTATCAACTCAACTCTTGGCGGATAGTTAGAATTGCTTGCTACCGTAAATTTGGCGATCTTTTAAGTCGCGCCAAGAGCCCTCAATAATGGAAGTTTTCCCAATAACTATCTCAAGTATAAAGGATAAAAAAGGTATTTGATTAACAGATTAATCTTTTTTTGAAAACAAATGAGATTCAGTTTCATATTTCGGAACTCTTTTAGATTTGTAGGGGCTTATGTCATGCATTAGTTTCCAGACGAACACTATTATGTTTTTTTATACCTATTGCTGTTTTCAATCAAAGTATGTTACTATATTTTCTCGCCAAACATCTAATCAATGGTTCGTTTTCATGTCCAAACCTTTTGCTATGATATACCGCAATGTTGGAAATTATTTTAACGCCTAAGGAATGGTGTACATTTAGCGCCAAATATAATATTCAAATTGATTTCAGATTGCCAAAAAAGTAATCAGCTTCATAGAGAATACCTCAACATTTGGCGACAATTTCTCTTTCACAAAAGTGAGATTACGTAAGTTTCTTTATTTATGGAAGGGATAGGGGTTCAGAATTACCCCAGGTATCCCAAATTAGCTATCAAATTGGCGACTTTTTAAATAGCGTCAAGAACCTTCAATAATTGAAATTTTCCAAGGCACGTTGCTACGCAACTATTTTTGTTTTCGAGAGTAGAAAAAATTATTTGCGTATGATAAATGCCTGATTAAATATGTTTCCTTCTCAGAGAAACATATTATTGCATGACAGTACTCAAATGCTACCATATTTTTTAAGGTGCTTGCTTTTTCATGTCTCTGTAAGCAACAAAATTGTTCCTTTGTTCTCTTTTGGCTTATTTTTATAGCATACTTTTTAAAAAACTACAGTTGAATTATAACTAAAATTGAGTATTCTTTCTGCGATATCAATTCATTACCAAATGACCTTTTACTTTTATACCACGGGCAAAGCCGTGCGGGTACCGCTAGTAATTTCATATTTTTGAAACCGTTTTTATGCTAATTAACTAATATATGCTGAATTTCTGTGCTTAGGAAGAGTAATTCCTTGCAAATAAAAGTATACATGCATTGGGTATAGAAATGCATTGTATTGGCACAAAAAAAAAAAAGAAAAAATCCGATTAATTTAATGTTAGTACGAATTTAAATTCTGTACTCCAATACTGGTGTAGATATATCTATTACCTGGGCGCACATTGACCAACAAATCAATACAAGTATGGGGAATGAGTGAAAGTAAAAAAGTATGTACTCGGATTAGATAAAAAGTAGCTGAAAAACATCTAAATTTTAGTTTGGGATGATAAAACAGCATTTCTTCGCACTCCAAATTGTTCGTGCTCCTTAAACGTTAGTCACTCAGGTTACTTACGTGCTCTGAGAGGAACAGCTGCACTTCAAGACTCCATGAAGCTTTCGGACCTGGTGATACATATCTTATGCATTAACATTTTGATATAAATTTTGAACTAAAACAAAATTTAGTTTGAAGAAGCATGAATTTTTGAAATATTATTTAAGTTTATAAAAGTGAAAATGGATATTGAGGAAAAGATTTACTTTATTGACGAAAGCCAAATTAAATTTGTTATAAATCAAATAAGTATTAGCCATAAACTTTTGAAACATTAATAAAGTAGATAAAGTGAAAATAGAATTAAGAATTGGTTGTTATTATCTCATTTAAACCTCAAAGTGTTTAAAGATAAAAATTGTAAAACTTCATTTAACTATAAAATCTACCAGTATAGTATTTATGATAAAAAAATTAAAATGCTTTTTATTTCATTACTTCTCTCTTGAAGGAAGCTGATATTGGAGGGCCCTTTGTAATATCCGATCAAAGAGCAAAAGCTGTGGATTTCACCAATTGCCTGGATAGCAGGCATATAGGAATCGTTACTGGTATTGTAGAAGGTGACAATGAACTATTCCAATATATCAATACCTTTTCTTCATCGGTAAGTAGCTTGTAATGTAATAAAAAAAGTAATGTTGTTTCTTATAACTACTCGTGTATTCAAGCCCGAGTAGATGAAATCTACTCAATTTAAGGCAGGGTAGGAACGACTCCCGTTTTTACGAGCACAAATAAGGTGGAAGACCGTTTTAGCTCAAAACACATGCCATAAGGACCCGTTTATAGGGTATGCATCCATTCATGACACACACACAGAAAATACAATGACAGGAGAGAGAGAAAGTACGCGCATGCCCAAGCCGGGGCCGGGATTCGAACGCGGGGCCTCCGCATCACGGTCAGACGTCTCTGACCACTAGACAAGGCGGCCGACAAAAATTAATAATCTGTAAGTAGCCGCCCTAAGCCGACATCCATAATGATATGGGGCTCCTCGTGGTGTGGAGTGGGTAAAGCTAATTCCCCACCATCCATCCCATATACACTGCGATGCAAAAGTTTAGACAAAGTGCAAATATGTAAATAAAAAGAAAACTATTCAACGAAATGCTTTCAAATTTCTACTGCTGGTACACAATATGGTCCCAAATACGTGGCTGGAGTTCTTATAACTATAACTGGAATCAAATTTTGGATGTTACAAAAGATATTTTTTTACATTGTTGCAAAAGTTTAGACAATAGTCAGATTTTATGCAAATATCCCTTGAAATCTGATTGGTGGAGGAAATGCGGGACTGTATTATTCATTTATAAAGTGCAGAGATTGCTGAATAAATAATCAAAATCTCAAAAACTCTTTAGTTCTCGTGTAAAGAAGATGAGAAAGTTTGGAAGCCGAAATTTGAAAATGAACCTACTTTATTAATTTTTTGTCTTTTAAATCGGCTCTAATATGGTAGTACATTGTTTTTTACTTTGTGGAGAGCAAATTCAGACATGCGTATCGATCAAAAAGTCCAAGAAAAATTATATTTCTTAAGGATGAAGGAATTGAAAAAACGGCTCAGACTGACGATTCGCCCCTTAATCCTACAAAACTTCAACTTGGGTCAAAAACAGCAAGTGGCAGCATAAGTAGATGAACAACTGAATCGGAATGCATAAAAAAAAACAAAGAATAGTGATTGAGCCTTTTCAGACAGAGTGTCCCAAATAAGCCAGATTTTATTGGTAAAAGCAGCACAGCATATGATCATTGGATATTTCTCAAGTCCCGCGAAAAGAATTATAATCCATCTAGGCCATCTCAATTTTACTAATTTTTATCAAAGAAAGTACCATTCATTTTTTTGTCACAATGATACATATGCTGCTTTTCACATTAAAATCTGGCTTATTTGGGACACTCTGTCCGAAAAGGCTCAGGCACAATTCTTTGTTTTTTTTATGCATTCCGATTCAGTTATTGATCTACTTATGCTGTCACGTGCTGTTTTTGACCCAAGTTGAAGTTTTGTAGGATGAAGGGGCGAATCGTCTGTCAGAGCCTTTTTTTCAATTTCTTCATCCTTAAGAAATATAATTTTTCTTGGTTTTTTTGATCGATACGCAGGTCTGAATTTGCTCTCCACAAAGTAAAAAACAATGTACTACCATACTAGAGCCGATTTAAAAGACAAAAAATTATTTAAGTAGGTTCATTTTCAAATTTCGGCTTCCAAACTTTCTCATCTTCTTTACACGAGAACTAAAGAGTTTTTGAGATTTTGATTATTTATTCAGCAATCTCTGCACTTTATAAATGAATAATACAGTCCCGCATTTCCTCCACCAATCAGATTTCAAGGGATATTTGCATAAAATCTGACTATTGTCTAAACTTTTGCAACAATGTAAAAAAATATATTTTGTAATATCCAAAATTTGATTCCAGTTATAGTTATAAGAACTCCAGACACGCATCTGGGACCATATTGTGTACCTGCAGTAGAAATTTGAAAGCATTTCGTTGAATAGTTTTCTTTTTATTCACATATTTGCATTTTGTCTAAACTTTTGCATCGCAGTGTAGATGTTTGATAAGATCTGTAATTGGTAAGCGGCTTTTATGATGGGCGCAACGCCACGTGAAGGGGACCACACACTCCAGGGTCGCCCGCACCTACCACAATTCGTGGTTTAACCGGGATAGGGCCCTGAAGAGCGCTCTGTTCTTATTTTTAAACCAGACCAAGGGCAAACCCTTGGCCTAGCAACCCCAGAGGAATCGTTTCACTTGGAGGACTTTGTGACCACGACATTTTAACGTCCCCCAGCCACCATTAATCAAGACGGTGGATCTTTGATCGGCTGGGATCGAACCCGGGTCCCTCCGGTCACGAGTCCGACGCCTTACCGATCGGGATACCACGACCCACGTGATGGGGGCCACGGGACCAGCTTTCTATCTGAATCCACGGCGTCTAATGTCGTAATTGTCATGAACTGCTTTTGTGGGGACTATTGGACTAGTTCACGCACTCCGTAATGGTAGGAAATCAGTTTTACCCATTGGATTGGTAGGGTGTGTTCACTCCGTTGAGTACAGTCCTAGATACAACAGTACACCGACTTCCAGACGTTGCAATTTCTCCCTTGTTTTAAGATCGACGGTCTGGAATATTTACCGAGCTGGAGGCAGATCTCCTTTCAGTGAAATTGAGATTACCTTCACACAGGTTACCAGTGCGAAGGAAGATAAAAAAAAAAAATAGTTAAAACTAGAAATGTTGTGTGCATTTTCTTGAAAATGCAGAAAATTTGAAGACTTTGTGCCCTGTAGTGTACATTTCTGTAGTCAACTTTAGTTTCATCATCCAACAAAATTATTTGCAAGTTCTATATTTCTGCTTAATGTTAAAGGGTATGGACGTGTGCAGCATCTCAATCAAAAAATATGAATTTAAGTTCCAGTGAAATACGTAGAGCTTTGCGGTCTTGTACTAAAATTAAAAACAAAGTTGTATTACTAACGTTTTGTAATATTTGATGAGTAAATTTTCACAACGGTCTGTTAACGTTAGGTCTTTTTACAGCAATTTATATTTTTACAAAAATGCTCTTATCGTCTAAAATAGTTTTCCTTTTTTTCAGGTTTGGTTTTCCCTTCTAGCAAGTCTCGTTATTGCAGCACTTACTTTTTTTGAGATACATCAAGTGACAAATATCAGCACAGAAAATGAAAAACTGTATCTGTTGTCAAAGTGTGTTGAAATTTTCTGGAGTTATCTAACCGGACATGGTACTTTTATTCCCTTTCTTCACTTGATTAAAAGTCATAAGTTAAAAACAAAAATTATATCTCGTTACGTATTCCCGAGACTGCAGTTCTGCCCTTTTTTAGGCTTGTTAGTCTATGGTAGCAATGAGACAACCCATGGTAGAAAACTTCATAAAGAAGCTGAATATATCTTCAAACTGATAGCTAAACAACGCCGTATCGAGAAAGAGAGAAAGGTCCACTAACATCTTAAGGCTTCTTTTCTAAACGTGAAGATGCAAAGTATACTCAGCCAAGTATTTGCTCCATTGCTTGGCGAGCTCAGGAAATATTGCAAACAAATAGCAGTTTTTTGTTAACAAGCTTTTTTTTGTTAGAAAGACCTCAGCAAGGACACCTCATTCTTTGAACTTTCAATTGAAAACTTTTTCGTTCAATTTTGAACCGTTCAAACAATCTGTCTTCCCCACTTCCCCTAATAACTTTTGGGTGAATAATCCGATTAAAACAAACTTTTAATTGTTTTTTTTTTTTTTTTTTTTTTTTTGAGAGGCATATTTTGTTTTTAGAAATCAAAATTACATGCTACAAATATGTTTTTGATATACATTTGCAGTTTAGTCTTGAGCAATTAAGAGAATACTGATCAGATGCTAGAATGTTGATGTAGGTAAACGGGAAAGTATGCGCGTTTAAATTACTCGCTTTAAATTATTGTGGCAGCAATAATAAGAACAAGGAACTTTTCTCCCCAGGTCATGCAATTAAAAATCTCAAAATTGGAAGAAGCGTTTGGTACAGAACTTCTTTTCGTTTACTCTTAGCTGCCTGGCTTCTGGGTCCCGTTATCAACATCCTCTACAGTTTGCAAGGTAGTATAATTTCATTGAAGACGATAAAAAAGCCCAAGGCCATTGTTTCAGACTTAGAAGAATTAGAAAGGAAGCCAGATATCATTCCTGTTACTTCAAGGAGCTCTGCTGTGCAGATATGCTTCCAGGTTTCTATGAATTACTTAATTACTTAGAAAATGACAAATCGAGCAGATTTCAGCCTGATAGAGTTTTATAGCAAGTTGAGTTAAAGGTTTTGCATGAGTAGAATATAAATCCAGTAGTCAGAATAAATATAATATTTTGTTTTATTTACATTGAGATGCTTAGTAGCAAATAATATAAGGGTTAGCATGAGCTCCGATCTTCCTAAAATTAGTTATATTTATTTAGTTACTTATATTTTTGAATTTTCAAGTATACTTATAAAAACCTTTATTCATCAAATTTCAAAATGTATTTATTTATTTATTTTGAATTCTCAAGTACCTGGTTTTCAAATATTTTTCATTTCTTTCTTCTTTCTTTCTTTCCTTCTTTTTTTTTCCATTTCAATTTTTATCTTTATTTCACTGTTATTAATTAATGTCTGATGCCACAAAGGCCTTTACTTTAGATTGACGTAAACCCTCAACTTTTTTTTTTAGTTCGAATTGTAATAAATTTTGCACAGATATAATTGCGGTTGTTGAAGACTTGTGCCACATGGAAAACTGAGTTCCGGTAGGAAATATTAACTTGATTTAAGTCAAAAAGGAAATGTTTCCATTAGCTCTGACAGCACACGATAGATTGAGGCATCGTCCATCAACATTTCAACTCTTTTGATCCCGAGCAGGAATCGAACTACGCCTGACTCAGCACTGCCAAGAGATATTGGTTGTTAGTGGGGGACTTTCGAACACACATATATGCATGACTTACATCCATCACCATTAGCCTAAACGGAGGGTCTTTAACCGGCCAGTCCGCGGTTTTTTTTATAAGAGTTCACTGCCAAACTGATGGGCCGCCCCCCCCCCTTTTTTTTTTTCAAACTTGTTGGAAATTTTTACTTTTCCGTGCAGCACTTATACTCATGGATGTTTAAATTCTCAAATTAACTCAGCAAATGCCGAATGAATAATTTATGGTATTTCAATTCTACACACAATTTATGCATTTTTTCCCTCGCAGGAAAGTGAAGATCAAAGACAACTGTGGGACAGAATGGAAAATAATACAATCGTATTCTCACCAAAAGAAGTTGAAGATGTCTTACTAAAAGTAGAAAAAGGGACGCACATACTGATTATTGATTACATCTATGCCTTGGATATCGCATCCAGCTGGGTGAGAAGAAAAAGGCGGTGTACGCTGCAAGTCGAGCAATTGCCATTTTGCCAAACTTACATATCCCTTGGGCTGAGAAAAGAGCTTGGAGAAAACATAAAAAAGGAAATAAACAGTAGGTACGTTAAGTATAGAGGAGTAATTTCACGGTAACAGACACATGTGTTGTTGCACAAAACACCCTAAAAATACTCCTGCCACTACAAGTGGCTTAACCGGTTGGAAGGGCCCCTATGGAAACCCCTGTTTTATTATTTAAATCCAGACCAGAAACTGAGCAATTCCTGATCCAGCAACCCCAGAGGTATTGATTTGGAATGAGATCTCTTGGCGGACTTTGTGACCACGAACATATTTACCGTGCTCAAGTCACCATTAGTGAACACGGTGGATCTTCGTAAATGCTGGGGTCAAACCCGGCACCCTCCGGCTACGAGTCTTATACTTAACAGATGAAGCCACCACGGCCACTCCAGATATTTTAGATCCGTATTTTATTGCGTGAACTCAATGGACTACTTCTCTGCCGTTGAAGTATAGTAGTACGTATCTCCGTTATAAAGTAAAAAAAAAAAAAAAAAACTTTTTTTTTGCCACATCATGAATTCAAATCACGTTTTTCGCAAAACACGAATTGAGATAGGACCCAAATCACATTCAGTTATGTTTTATCTAATATAAAGGGTGTTTTGCTTTTTTTAGAGGTATACAACTTTGAAATGGAATAAAACAAAGATGATTTTCTAAAATTGATATGAAATTTATTTTATTCGAAAGATAATCTTCTGGCATTGTAATTTAAATATGACTTCTGTCATATGACCGCCACGGCTTGCACGGACGTAGTCTAATCTGGAGGTCCAATTTTCGATTACTTTTCCCAACATTTGTGGTCGCATATCGGCAATAACGTGGCGAATGTTGTCCTCCAAGTGGTCAATCGTTGTGGGCTTATCGGCGTAGACTAGCGACTTCACATATCCCTACAGAAAATAGTCAAGCGGCGTTAAATCGCACGATCTTGGAGGCCAATTCGTTTCGTTTCGTTTGGGGCTATATGCCCAGGTTTTTGATGAGGACTACAATCTAGTGCTTTGCCTCCATTACATATTATTTTTATTACATATATCTTGTACAGACAATGTATGAAGGAGTTACATCACAAAGGAAGGAAATTACATCCGGAGCGAGGGTGGGAGTCGAACCCACCGTCTCAGAGTTATCGGCAATACACGCCTTAGACCGCTCGGCCACTGAGACCCCTGGAGGCCAATTCACGGGCCCAAAACGTGAAACTATGTGGTTACCAAACGTATTCTTCAACAAATCAATTGTGGCACGAGCTGTGTGACATGTTGCGCCATCTTGTTGAAACCATCAGCTCCTGCACATCATAATTGTTCAACTGATGAAAGAAAAAGTCAGTAAGGTTCACCATTGAATGTAAAGTTCTGGCCAGCATCGTTTTAAAAAAGTACGAACCAATTATTCCACCAGCTCATAAAGCACACCAAACAGTCAGTTTTTCTGGATGTAACGGTGTCTCAAGCTAGTCAGTCTAGTCATGTTGAAATGCCAAACCAAACTAAACATAAATCACTTGACAGGTGACAAAATGGCCACCAGTTAAAAAAGTGTTGCCAACTTGAAGTTCTATACCTCTAAAAAAAACACCCTTTATTTCCAAAAGTGGCACCATTTTTACTTTCAACTCAAACTCGTTTTTTTAATTTTTGAAAACAAACTCAACCCGTACGAACATACGAGGTCGTGATACATAATTAAGCGAGAGGCAACGAAAACATAAAAAGATGAACAGGATAGGTAAATCCATTTTCCACTAAATCGCAGGATATCAACTACTTAGCTATGTCCTACTTCTACATGTTGCCTTTTTATATTAAAGCGGAAAATGATACTTGTTTATATTCACAAAACTGAACACAGTGCAATATTAATTGTAAAATTTTCTTTAAAATCAGGCTGAGTTACGGTAATGTTGTCGTTCGGCAATAAAATTATTTGGCAGATTATTTCACATTTTTTAGGAGTATTCCATGGTATAAAGCAGATTGTATTATTTATTTAAAGCAAATACTGGGTGCGGCAGAGAAACTTGTGTTATCTTGAAATTTAGTTATCGTCCTGAGTTGGACAAAAGAGCAACGAATGTTCGCCGTCTAGGCTTACTTTTCAAATAATCATTCGGTGGTCGCCACCACTCAACGTGCCTTCCGAACTCGGTTCAAATTCATCCCGGGGTTCCGATCCTCACCGGGAATCGATTGTTTTGTGGGTGAATCCATTCAGGAAAAGTGGGAGTGAGGCAAAAAAAAAAAAAAAAAAACCAGGACGTCAACGGACTTCCAGAACTCCAGAAAACATCGAGAAGGTGAGGGAGCAACGCCCGCTATATCTGAGGCGTTGGAGGGAGTCGTTTTTGCGCTCTCCCAGGCGTTTGGCAAGGAAACACGTTGCTGCTCTGGGGATTTCTGATCGCACACTAACGGCCTAATTCACCGTTAACCAAGCCCCGTGGCCGAAACCACGAGGTTCAATAACTCGGGGTTGAGATTGTTACCACGCGGTTAAAAATTCGGTATTCACCGGCAAAATTAACGCCGGAGTTACCCCAACTTCGAGGTAACTCAACTGAGCGAGCAAACCAAGCATCCTATTAGCTAAAAAAAGTCACATGATTTACTACGTCATTTGTTTACATTTGGTGTTAACTAAGGTTTGCGTTGAAAGTAGTGCTCTCTTGCTATTGAAATATAATTAACACAGCTCACAGTCCATTACTAACGAAATATTTGTCATAAAAAAATAAAGAATATAATAAGAGTTTCTCGGAATCGTGGGTGAAAACGTGGAAATCGTCGCAATCATAGAGCTCCTATTTCCGCCATTGCTTTGACTTATGTTATTACTGTTTACATGTATTGCGCATGCTCAGAGAACAAACCACGCATTTAACCTTGCTCCTAGAGCTTGGTTAAGTTTCCCAACCAAGCGTGGTTTCGGAAACCTGTCAGCGCGTAGTTAAAGTTGACGGTGAATACGAAGTAGGAGGTAACTCCGGGTTAAAGGCCGGTTTAACCACGCTTGGTGAACGGTGAATAAGGCGGTAAGACGAATTCTTCACAACGAACTCCAGTTTCATGCCTTCTCACTGTGGTTCAACTTCCATAGCCTTCCACGCCTCTTCTCCTTGAGGTGATGTACCGTGACCGGCGCGCTCCCCCGATTTAACACACTGCGACTATTTTTTTGTGGCGGTATCTCAAATAGATCGTTTAGACACTTAAAGAACATATGACTCGCTGTCGCCAACATTCCAGTCGATATGCTCGAAAGAATGGAAACTTCAAATCTAGGGTAGATCAGTGCATCATTAATGGGGGCCGCCATTTTCCCGATGTTATTTTTAAATCTAGTTTAAATAAAAGTTCGGAATGCGTCATAGGCCGCTGGTGTACTAAAAAAGTAGGTTGTCAGAAGAAATGTGTGCGGGGGAGGATGGGGGTCATTCAACGTGAAATTAAAGAAAAAAGGACATAGACATGAAAAGTGGATATTAATTTGTTCTATTAAAATTTACAGGAGCTATTGTACTTATGTTTTGATAAAAAAAACACTTTTTTAGGTATTTTTGAACTTTAGTTTTTGTGTGCGCATCCGTAAAAGCTCAAGAAATGGCAAGAAATAAAGTTTCGTTTTTGACAAAAATAATTATCTTCTTGACGCTGCTATAACAGCTTGAATCTTTTCCTATGTGTTTTTTAAAGCTCTTGAAACAGAATTTCGGATGATATGTCACTTGGCAAGGTGTTGTTAGTATTTTAAATTCATAAAAAGCATTTTTTCCTTTTTCAAAAAAATAAAAATAAAAATAATTAATAAATGAGATAAATAATAAATAAAACAGTTAATATGGTGTGTACGTGTTAAAAACTACGTATAATGGAACTGCAAAGCCATTATTCTAAAAAGCGATAGCGAAAGTTTTCGATAGAGTTGAATATTGCAATTATTTCCACCATGTATATGATAATAATAGTAATTGAAAATATGATAAGTAGTAATTGAAAATACATTCTTTATACTGCCGAGGATGTTTCTAGATATTCAGCCTATGATTGCAATTTGCCCATAAACAAAAATGATGAAAAATGGGAAAATGCTTTTTATGACCTCGAATTATTAATGACCTACAACCTTGCCAAGTGACATATCATCCGAAATTCTGTTTTAAGAGCTTAAAAATAACACATAGGAAAAGACTCAAGCTCTTATAGCAGTGATAAAAAGATAATTCTTTTTGTTAAAAACGAAACTTTATGCTTTGCCATTTCTTGAGGTTTTACGGATGCGCACACAAAAACTAAAGTTCAAAAATATCTAAAAAAAGGGTTTTTTCATCAAAACATAAGTACAATAGCTCCTGTAAATTTTATTAGAACATATTGACATCAACTTTATAGGTTTATGTCCTTTTTTCTTTAATTTCACTTTGAATGACGTACACATTTTTGATCTGCAATATCCCCCTTGAAACTGGTTCGTCTCAAAAATAAAAATAACGTTTTTTTATATAAGAAAAGTGTGTTCTTTCCAATGATGTGAAGAAAATTGAAATTCAAGATGACCCTTTTGAGATATTGCCGTTTGAAATTGAGACAAAATTGAGAAAAAAGAAATTTGACTGGACTTTCAACTCGCATAACTCAGCAATTATTTGAGCTATCAAGATGCCACTTGCACACCTTTCGGAAGAACTATCAGGCTACAAACGAGGAAATTTGCTTCAGAAAGTCATTCTCTCAGCAGATATAGGCTGATAACGTATGGTTAAAATTTGCCAAAATACGATTTTTTACCAACTTTGACAGCAAATTGCAAAAAATCTACAGTGCATGGAGCTTTTGTTACACAAGTAGGCTATTCTACCCTAAACAATGATCAGAATCACCAAATTTGAGCCTGATAATCGTCTTAGGTCGCGAGCAATAAAAGCACAAACTTGACGATTTAGTCATTTTTTTCAAGACACGAAAAAGAGGCCTTTATAAAATAATTTTTTTGTCTGAACTATAAGGCTTATGGAGCTATAATTTGGTATGGTTTCATGAAAGTCTTATATGTACATCCAAAAAAATTTTCATTAAAATCGGAGGGGGTCGAGTGGGGACGCTTCGTACACTTGACATGGAATGACCCTTACGTATTTGCGGAATTTTTATAATGCAATTCAACTTTGGGGGCCAAACATATTTGAAAACTAGCCTCTGGCACGTTACTGTTACTTCTCCAATAATTATCATTATTACGTTAATCTATTAGAAACTTTTACCGGTGTGAAAAATGGGAGTCATTAAACTTTCAGTCATCTTAAATTTTCAAAGAATTAATGTTTCTCTTCCAGGTTAACCTACATTTTTCAAGCTAAACTAGTTGATCGTTGGATGAATAGAATCATCAATAACTATACTCATTGCACGAAGAGGCTCTTGGACGATAGAATTACACTAAGCCTGAAGGACATTACAGGGTGCTTCGTCTTGCTTGGAACTGGATTAGCGATTTCTTTTTTAATGCTGACGGCAGAAGTCATATCGTTTTTACACAAGAACATGAAATAAAATGTTGTGTTTCGTTTTGAGTTTTTATTTATGAAGGCAAGAAATCCAATATTTCGTAATACAGATGGAGGCATGGGAGTTATCCCGCTAGGGCCGCCGAGAGCAAAGGCTGGGTCTCCTCCCCCTCAAAACTTTTAAGAAAATTACTATTCTGATTCCGAGATGGGCCCCGAGTTTCCGACTAGGCTGACATGCCTCTCGTCGACTCTGTGTAAATGGGTGCCCGAACTTAAATTTTTGGGAGAGTGAAAATTCTCAATTTGCCAAATGGAACTCCGAACTGTACCGAATGATAAACTTCAAGCATAAGTTCATCTAATGAAAAGAAATATCCGGCCATTAAAAATTGTAATCTGCAATGATGTGCCAATTATCCGAATATCGTCAGACAAAATTTACCAAATTAGGACTTTTTTTGGATGTCATAGACCTCCCGTGACCATGTCATTCAGGGAATTCTCATATCCTACATAAATGCCATGTGAGAAATCGTCTATTAAACGGAGATACGGAGTAAAGAAATTTGATTACATTTTACGTTTTTAATAGACGTAAAGGGAAGTAGTATGGGGTCCACGCCTGATTGTTTATTTTTGATCTGCTATTGCAGACTGCTGAAAGTCCAGGACCTTGTCTACAGTGGTCAGAGCAGTCTGCCACGGATGATGTGGTCCCGGGTTATAGTCCCGGCGTGAACATGGATGTGCTTTCTCTCTCCTGTCCTTGTCCTTTCTTTGTGTGAATGTGTTATGAAAGGTTGCCTACCCTATAAAAGGGTACCTATGGCATGCGTGTACAGTGGAAGTCGGACTTCACACCAAATTACGGTACAGTAGGAAAAGTGAAGCAGCGCACCCTAAATTGCCAGATTGGCTGGCATACGACAAAAAAAAAAAAAAAGACTGCTGAAAAAAAATTCTGCTATTTTGGACAGCGCCGATGTTTTAATATTAAATCTTAATGAACAAGAAGTTCTATCAAGAACTAAACGAGCCTACTTTTCCGTACATCGACATCGGTATTCTAGTATCTGATCAATATTCTTTTAATTATCTGAGACGACAAATTATGTCAAACGTACCTTTTTACTTTCTTCTATATCTAATATATAGAAGAAAGTATTGGTTTCGTGAAAATTTTCGAATGTCGAATTTTGACGGATTTGCACGTTTTGAGGTGCTCTGAGTTCATTTCGACCATTTTTGGAAAATGTCTGTCTGTCTGTGTGTCTGTGTGTGTGTGAGTCTGTATGTGTGTGACCAGTTTTTGTGGCCGCGCTAGAGCAAAATCTACTGAATGAAATCGAACAAAAATTTTTGCACATATATACCACCATGTGAACTGGTGCACCTGACTTTTTTTAGCGAATTCCTCCAAGGGGGGTGGAGCAATCGCACGTGTTCTGCGCGGGGGTGATTGCTATATCTCAGGAAGTAACCGGCGGAATCAAACGAAAATTGGTCCATAGGTAGACCCTACTGAGTACAGGTGCTGATTCAATTTGTTTGTCAATATCTCCAAGGGGGGTGGAGCAATCGCACGTGTTCTGCGCGGGGGTGATTGCTATATCTCAGGAAGTAACCGGCGGAATCAAACGAAAATTGGTCCATAGGTAGACCCTACTGAGTACAGGTGCTGATTCAATTTGTTTGTCAATATCTCGAAGGGGGGTGGAGCAATCGCACATGTTCTGCGCGGGGGTGACTGCTATATCTCAGGAAGTAACCGGCGGAATCAAACGAAAATTGGTCCATAGGTAGACCCTATTGAGTACAGGTGCTGATTCAATTTGTGTGTCAATATCTCAAAGGGGGGTGGAGCAATCAAAAGTGCTTATTTTGTCATTGCACCTACTGTATCTCGGGAAATATTGCTGCGATTTGAATGAAATTTGGAATAACACTAACCCAATATGGAAGCAAGCATCGATTAAATTTTGGCGCCAATCGCCCCAGGGGGAGGGTGGGGTGATTTTTGCGCTTAGTCAACAATGCGAAAAATTAATTCATTAACAAGAAGTTCTGTCAAGAACTAAACGAGCGTACTTTCCCGTACACCGACATCGGCATTCTCGCATCTGATCATTATTCTCTTGATTATCTGAGACTTAAAATTATGTCAAACATACCTTTTTAGCACTTAGAGCTGATTTCGAAAAGCAAAATAAACCCATTTCATCAGATGAAATAGACACGTAAAAAGTAATTAACGAATAAATAAAGTTTTGTCGCACCTTTTAAAGAGTGTAACTGTTACAGTTCCTCCGTAGAAAAAATCCTCCATCGTTTTCAAAAAAAAAAAAATAATAATAATAATAATAATAAAATAAATAAATAAATAAATAAATAAAAGTACAAAGAGCATCAAAACACATTTTATCAAAGAAAGAAAGAAAAAAAAAGAAAAAAAAAAAAAAAACTCGTCCGTTAACCCATTAATACCTGACATTTTATTTTTCAACGATACTTTGTATACTGGTTAAAAATAGTGTTTAATGGACAGGAAAAATAGTTAAAAAATTATTATGTAAAAAATAAATTTTTTATTTAAGAAAGAAAAATCGTCCCTAAAAAGGGACGCTAGGCACCAGAGGGTACATACTTTTTTACCAAAATTTTTTTTCTGCCTACGATGTAATATTGAAAATGACAATTTATAAGAAGAAATAAAAGCAGCAATTAACATAAACTGGGAAGTAGATTCAGAGAACAAGGAAATATTGGTGTTGTTGAGCATGAAAGTCAGCAAAACATTTGTTCTGCAAACCTACGTATTGCATTTCCTGCATTCCGATAAGGTATTTTACTTCAAGGGGCACATCTTACCTGAGTCTTATTTAAAACAATATAACAACTAGCCCCATAATACCTAACTCAGCTCTCTTGAGCTCAATGCATGTTGTACAGCGGCTTTTAAAATAAAAATGAAGAGTGGCTACCATCATTTTTTATTCCCGATATTTGTGGCATGGGATCTTTTTCCCTATGCAACGTTTGTATTGAGCAACCATATATATTTGGTTCATCAATTTCAATTACTTTCTTTTCGCTGTTGGACAATCGCTTAGCCTTTACAATAGGATAAACTCCATGAAGATTCAATGCAATAGTTATGACATTGCTATTATTCCACCGAACCAACGTAATATTATTTTACCTGTCATCGACATTTATTCAAAACTTCCTCTCTTTTCTTTTTTGAACAACTTAACTTCAGTTCATGAGCGTTTTTTAATCCGATTCTTGCACAAAACCTTGCTGAGACAAATAATCACGTAGGAGCGCAAGAGAAGTAAATAAATTCTCACAGTAGAGATTAAAATTGGCATGCTCAGGGAATTTTGAAATTAAATCTGCAACCCCCCCCCCCCTCCTTTTCCAAACAACAGACACATATGCAATCCTTGAATTCTTCATTAAGGTGAAATGCTAAGCTTCTGAAACAGCTTAGGGCTTCTTCCCCCCCCAACAGTCAGACTAAACAATAATAAACACCTAAATGCATAATGGAACCGTAATGAAATATAAGGAATAATTAGTGTTTTAAAGAATTACATTTTTGAAAAAGCTTTTTCAAAATTTACCTTGAGTATTTTTTGTAATTAAAAAAAAGAAGAGAAAATATTTAAAAACATTGTATAATTAAGCTTATATATATATTAATTAATTTAATTTAATTAGATTTTGAAAATAAAATAAGTTTTAAAAATGACAATTATTATCTGTTTTTCAGTCTAAAAACATTTACTAACTTCTTTGATATAAATTATAGATTCTAAGCAAGAAATCAGCAACGGTTAAACAATGCAGCCTTTGGTGCCTAGCGTCCCTTTTTAGGGACGTTCTTAAATTGCTATAAAATCCTAAAAAAATTTAAATTTACAAAATTGCAAAAAAAGGTAAACTGAAACATCGATCAAAGTAGCACATATATCAAACACAGATAAATTTACTTGTTAATAACTTTAAAAACTTAGCTTTTTGTTCGTGAGATTGCGAACGATGTAATTTTTGATAAAGATCATAATCAAATGGCTACAGATCACACTTTACAGCGGTTATGTGCTGCAATCTGTTAATACAGAATTGAAGCAATACCAAAGTAATAATTGAACACAATTATTTGGAAGAAATGTTCATTTTTGGAAAATTCAGACACACTTTTCGAACCGTCCCTAAAAAGGGACGCTAGGCATTAATGGGTTAATAAAATGTCTCGAATTTCACTTTTAATCTGTTGCCAGTTGTTAAAAATAAATAAAGAATAAAATGTTCTCGTGAATGAAAAATTTTTGTTACAAAAAAAATCGTCTGCCAAAAAAAGTAATAATAAATAAAATAAAACAAATGAATAAATTAACAAAAAATCGTCTGCACAGTCAGTAATTTTTTTTCTGAGCCTGCATTTCCGCCATGTTTGCGGAGTCGGAGTCGGAATCAGAGTCCTCACAGAAGATTACTCAGAAAAGTGCGTTACAAACATTATTTATCAAAACGATTTTCTTACAAAGTTAGTTTGAAGGAAATCCGACTTTAAGTTCAGGATCAACATTCAACTTAAATTCCCCGTAGAAGCTAATGTTAATTTTTTTTTTCTGAACGGTTCAATATTGAACGAAAAATGGTTCAAATCAAAAAGCGAAATATGGGAATGTATGGGAAAGCCTCTCCGAGATCTTTCAAACAAAAAACAGTTTATTCCATTCGGACGGTTGACTCAAAAGTTATTAGGTGGGGAAAGGTTGCTTGAACGGTTCAGTGTTGAACGAAAAAGTGTTCACATTGAAAATTTATATACGGTAATGAAGTATCCTTGCTGAGATCCTTCGAACAAAAAAAAGTTTATTTAAATCGGACTGTTCACTCAAAAGATATTAGGGGTGACAGCTTGATTGAACGGTTCAATGTTGAACGAAAAATCGTTCAAATCGAAAATGTAGATACGGGAATGACGTATCCTTGAAAAGATCTTTCGAACAAAAAAAAGTTTGTTCAAATCGGATTGTTCACTCAAAAGTTAGCATCGCGGGACCGGTTGTTTGAACGGTTCAAACTTGAACCAAAAATTGTCCAAATCGAAAAATCAAATATGGGAATGAGCTGCACTCGCTGAGATCTTTCGAACAAAAAAAAATTTATTCCATTCGGACGGTTCACTCAAAAGTTATTAGGTGGAGAAAGGTTGCTAAAACGGTTCAATGTTGAACCAAAAGTGTTCAAATTGAAAATTTAAATACGGTAATGAAGTATCCTTGCTGAGATCCTTCGAACAAAAAAAAAGTTTATTTAAATCGGACTGTTCATTCAAAAGTTATTAGGGGTGACAGCTTGATTGAGCGGTTCAATGTTGAACGAAAAATTGTTCAAATCTGAAATGTAAATACGGGAATGAAGTACCCTTGAAAAGTTCTTTCCAACAAAAAAAAGTTTGTTCAAATCGGACTGTTCATTAAAAAGTTAGTATCGCGGGACCGGTTTTTTGAACGGCTCAAAGTTGAACCAAAAATTGTTCAAATTAAAAAATAAAATATGGAATGAGCTGTACTCGCCGAGATCTTTCCAACAAAAAAAAGTTTGTCCAAATCGGAATGTTCATTCAAAAGTTATTAGGGGGGGACAGACAGACCGACCGACCGACACACACACAAATTCCCCATCTCCATACCCTACTTTCAAATTTTTAATTTTTCGATATTCATTTTACCTTTTTATTTTTTTAACTTGGCGATATTTTTTTAACTTGGCGATATTTTTTGGACTTGGCGATATTTTTTAGATGCATTAAGCTACTTTTAATACTTTTTTCGTCTTTCTTTTATTTTTAACGGGAAAGTAGGCTAAAAAGCATTTTAATTATAATAATCTTAATGAAAAAGCAATACACTTGACCTTAAATTACATTTCTGAATTTGAATAGAGGAGTATTTTATTATTATTATTATTACTATTATTATTATTATTTTAATTGTGAAAAACGCCGAGGTGTATTCCCATACGCGCAGGTAAAAAATGGAGAGGAAAAATAATAACAAATGGCTTCTTTTGTGAACATTTAATATTAGTTTTTAAAACGCTCAACGCTGTAAAAAGTGTCTGTTTAACCCAGACTTATTCTGTCATCAAGCAGCCATCTATCTTGGACGCTCGTTAAGCTGAAAGCGGGTTCCTATAGGGGCGACGGGGCGCGAAAGGTGCCAAAAAGGATGAAAATTTACGTCATTTTAGCAAAGCTGATTTTTTGATATGTTCAAGTGATCGATTAGTATTATTGAAAAAGAACAATGGTAGACGTCCAGGCGGGTTCCAAAGTTTTGGCAGACGACAGTGAAAAAAACATAAAAAAATGGGTGACTGCTATATCTCAGGAAATAACTGGCGGAATCGAACAAAAATTAGTCTATAGGTAGACCCTATAATGTGCAGGTGTTGATTTAATTTTTGGATCAATAGCTTAAATAGGGGTTGAGAAATTCAACGTGTATTCTCATTACTTATGACTGCTATATCTCAAAAAGTAATTAGCGGAATCAAACAAAAATTGGTCTATAGGTAGACCCTATAGTGTACAGGTGCTGATTTATTTTTTGGATAAATATCTTAAACGGGGATTCAGCAATGTAACGTGTATTCTTATTATTTTTACTGATATATCTCGAAAAATAATGAGCGGAATCAAACAAAAATTGATCCTCAGGTAGGCCTTAGAGGCTGCAAGAACCGATTAAATTTTTGTGCTAATGTCTCTAAGGGTGTTGGTGCAATCGAACGTTCTCAATTTTTCATTGCAACTGCTACATCTCAAGAAATGTTCTGCAGTGCTAAGGACAAAAGATCTCAGTTTGATACCGTCTGCAGACACCACATTTGCGCTTAGCGTGGTAGTATTGCTGCTTTTAAAATGAAATTTGCAATAGAATGGAACCTACATGGAAACAAGCGCCAATTCGATTTTGACGCCAAACCCTACAAGAGAAACTGATTTTTGATATATTTTCCTCTGAATTAAATCAAGAATATGAAAGATAAATCCCATTAAAATCATGCTACAACAACTTGAAGTACATTTAGTTGTTAATTGATTCTAATAATTATGTGAGTTCAAGCTCATTAGCTTTTGTGTAGCATACGTGAAAAGTATTGGCAATTCCTATTTAAAAAATTGCTTGATTTCAATGAACTGTAACTCAGGTTCGTCAATTGTCACCTTCCATCATCTTTTCGTTAGTACCACTATAAAGAACAGGTTTTTCCTATCAGAATATTTATATAAACAACCAAATGTACTTTAGATCCCCAAAAATATTAGGCTTCCAGTGTAATAAAATTTTCTGCAGTCTTAGCCTAATTATGCCAATTCTTCATAACAGACAGTATTTCAAGCTGATTTTTTCATCCTTATTCGAAAGAACACCATCGAAACAAAAACTCGTTTTGATAGAAAAAAATCTGTTCTTTCTAATGGTGCCAACGAAAAAATGGTCGAAGGTGACAAACCTGAGATATAGTGAGTTGAAAACAGGCGATTTTTCAAAAGAAGCGTTTTCATCAACACTTAGGGTGCCAATATCTTTTACAAATATAATATTTAAGCTCTGCAGCTGTAAAACATTAAAAACAAGTATTTAGACAATAAAACTACGAAGTATAAACCTTTGAAGTTTTTTGGTTAAAAATTTATAACAACCTGAAATCCAGAAAAAAAATTGTCCACTGCTTTTTTTTTTTTCGCAAGTTTAGGCGCGTGCTACGCAAAATCTAATAAGCGCAATCTCACAAAATATACTGGAGAGTGTTGACAAAAAAAATTACTTTAAGCTCCAAAAATATTAGGCTTCCACTGTGATAAAATTTTCTTCAACCTTGACCTAAACATTGCAACTCGTTTCACGAAGCTCCTCCACCATTTTGGACCACATTTTTTGCGGGATCTTAGCTCCTCCAGATTTGTATCTTGGGAGCTAAAAATTTTGCGCAGGTTAGTTTCATAGGAATGTCTACACCTCTTTAAAATTTGCTCCAAATCGGAGATGGTCGGCTGGGGACCACTAGTCCACTTGACATGGAATGACTCATCTCTTTCCACAAAGGTCCAGAATACCGACAAATCTTTAAAAATTCATTTGAATGGTATAAATAACAAAACTCATGCACACGCTGAAAATTAATGTCATTTGCTAAACTTAAATGTAGGGTCTACGTTACGCTCTTGGTTGTTACCCTTTTCCGTCACCATTAGGCCATTAGCCGGTGACTGCAGCGCCGCATATGATTTATTGGGGTTGCCAATAAGCCTGTCTTTTAGTCTCATGGATACGTTGTGTGGATCGAACATGGCCACGATAAAATCGCAGCGGATAATTTACTTTCATTTAGAATGGCAACCAAAATTTAAAGAACATAAAAATATTTTAAATTGCTACTTAAAAGTTTAAAAGCACCAAATTCAAGCTCTATAGGCTTGTGTTAAGACAGCTAAATGATTCTCACTTTTGAAATTTAAAGGGATTTAATAATGTCTGAGTATACTATCTGGAATTTATTGTCGCCACAGCTACAAATAAAAGACAAATACAATGCGGAGAAGGTAAACTACATTTTAAGCAATTTCTTTTTCGTTTTTTGAAAGCTAAGTTATTTCTTACATATAATAAATTGTTTTTGAAATACCTGGACGAATTTATTATTTTAATTTCTTTAATTTTATTTATTTATTTATCATGAGTTCTTGAGATATACAGTTTAGTTTCAGACAAGACTGTTTGCTCATATTACTGTCAATCGCGATATAGCAGTCGAGTAATATTTGAAAAATCGGGAGTTTAACGCGATTTTAAAAAATTGACGGGAATAATTTTTCCGAGGTTCCTTTTTTTTCTCTCTTGCTTCACGATAGCGCTATCAGACCAAATTATTTTCCTGATCTTTCTTCACGTATGCAATTCAAAAATTTTCTTCACGCACTCTTGCTGCCCAAAAAATCCGTTACCCGGGCGAAAGCGAAAAATCGCCAAATAATGTATCGATAAATAATGTGGAATTCCACCAAATTTCTTGAAAAAAATATTTGTTTATCGTTGAGCGTACTTTTGTTCCGTTGCAAATTTGTTATTCCCTTCGCTTGGCGACATTGGCGACTTTTGATTTTTCGCATGCGCCCGACTAACGGATAAGTACCAAAAAAAGAAGAAAACGTTAACCGATAAAAACCGTAACTATCTCAATTACCGAAATTTTCAAATTCGGGGAAATATTTTCCAGGGCTGAAGTAACTGTGGCTACTTTGCTCCTCATACTTAAATTTTAAATTTTAGGAACTACTTTGATATAAGCCCCAAATCGGAAATTTGGCGACTTTTTTTCTGGTCAAGCAAAAAAAACCTGTTGCCACAAAAATTATTGCCATAAAACTTCAAAAAATAAACTCAAAAAATGGTACAAATGCAAGAAAATACTAAATTTGGCAACAGCAAAAACCTAAATTAGCTGTAAAAACCTAAATTGGCAACACCAAAATAGGAAACAGCAACCCTAAAGAGTCCGTAGGGAGTTCCAGATTTGGCGAGTAATTTGGGGGGGGGGGGTATATCAAAGTTATACCAAATTTTAACTGAATTTTTCGTGTTAGTTAATAAATTTTTATTATAGTCGCACTTGTTTAGCTTGAACCTGCTTATCTCCTCGAAAACCTCTCTATGTCGAAATTTTTCAATTTCCCTGCTTTTTTACAGCATAAATTTAATGTTTTTTTTTTTTTTTTTTTCATGTTTATCACAATCATTCCAAGACTATGTTTGTATTTAAAGGTATGCATTAACTTGCTACCGGTATAGTCATCACAATTAGTAAAAGGTGGACTCAACATGTCGTAGAGTAAAATATTCAACAATATCAATGCAAAGCAATCTATTAAGTATTTAACTTTGTTCCAATTGTTTATTTTTGCAAATTTTATCACAACCTCCATATCTCGAAACCTCCGTATCTCGAATTTTTCTTCTGTCCCGTGAAATTCGAGATAGACAGGTTTTTATTTTAAAAAAGTATTTGTTTGGCGGATTATTCTGTACTTTAATGGTTTCATTTAACTTTTTGAAGGTATTCTTTTCCATCTATATACATAAAAGACTACTTTTGTATCCGTATGTCCGGGGTAATCTTCTAAACTACTGAATCGATTTTAACCATTTTTTTTACCGTAGATAGCTACAGTAACAGGGAGCAGGATAAGCTATAATGTATTTCTAAAAAGCTTAGTTTAAAAAAGTTATTATGAAAAATAGTAAATTTCATGTAGTTTTCCCATTAAATGATTAAATTTTCAGTCCATTGTTGCAAAAATTTATTGCTTGGCAATAACAATATTAATAGTGATCATAATGAAAATGTGAACCAAGGCTTCACTGAAGTAAGTATGAAATTTATTGCTTTCTTAGGATTTTTATATTCATCTGCGCCAATAATCTCTAACGGGGTAAATAAAAAGATAATAGGGTAGTTGTGACCTATTGAATATCCCTTTTTTAACGACTAGATATTGTTAAGAGGCTTACAAAACACAAAAATTCACCATTGCCGAATTTTAAAACACAACGGTTGATTCTTAATGATTTTTTTAAAAACCCACGCGCAAAAAAAGCGCGCCTTGAAACCGAAACCCGTGACGTCAGATGGCAGTAACTTTCAGCCTTTCATCCATAAAAATTGGATTCTTGCTATATTATCGTTTCATTGCGGGATTTTCTCCTTCCGTAATCAATACCTTAAAGTCTACTAATTCACTATTTAAAACTGGATTTATCAAAGAGCAATCCAATACCCTGCTAGGGGTGATTGTTTTGATATCTTTTGGCGAAATCCGTATTCAAATTTTTAGAACGGATCACTTGGCAAGGAAAAAAATTACGGCAGTGCAGAGCGAACAACAGTGCGGAAGCCGGAGAAACCGGTTTCTCGAGCTCCTCGCATCTAAGCTTCTCGCTCTTTCTTCGCCTTAGTAGAAAGTTCAAAAGCGCCAACGAATGCCCAGTGACGTCACCAGTGGTTGGAAAAACTACATATTTTTCGTAGCGAACTACAACTACAACTACTTTCTTATAAATGTAGTTAACTACAGCTACAACTACTTTTTTTTAAATGTAGCGAGCTACACTACTTTTTTTTTAAATGTAGCGAGCTACACTACTTTTGAAATGTAGTTGCCACTTCGCTACTTTTTAAAAAATAAATAAATAACAAGAATACTTCGATTGAGGATCGACCGAAAAAAATTCGAAAAGTGGTTTAGATTAAAAAATTACCTCATTCAAATGTGGAATAGAAATAGGAATTGTCTTTGAATTTATTTGTTACTTTTCCTTTTTGTTCTTTTTTTTTCTTGCTAAAATTTGTCCTTTTAGATTTTTTTTTTCAATTTTTACGAATATTCGCCACAAGAAAAATCTTGTTTTTTTCCTTCGTTCTCTTTTTTTTTTTTTTTTTGAATTTTTTTCATTTATTTATTTATTTTTTTAATTTAAAAGTAGTTTCCAGTAATCGCTACAAACTACTATTTGTTTGTATCGCGCTACTCACTACTCTACTTTTTTTAAAAAGTAGCGCGCTACACTACAAACTACTAAAAAATGTAGCTACTACAGTAGTTTCGCTACTTGTAGCGCGCTACTTCCGACCACTGGACGTCACAGCCGCTTGAAATTTAAAAATTATTTTAAAAAAAACTACTTGTCGCAGCGCGAAAATTTTTTCGCCGTTGATGTTCATGTATGTTGCTCTATCATATAAAAATAAAATAGAAAAATCGAAAACTTCCCTATTGATTTTGGCAACAGTTAGAGAACAGAAAATGTTTATAGTCAAAAAATTTCTAAGTTAGGTACGTAAGATGTTTTCACCAATGTAGTCACAAGGATATAAACTAATGATGGGACTTATTTTACGTGTAATGTTTGGAAATACTTGACTCCAGTGCGATTGATTTTACATGGTGCGACAGAGAAACTTACTGATTTTAATTGGATGCTAATTAGCAAGGAGTGGTCAGAAAAGAGTGGGAAGAGTCTCATTTTAAAGAGAGGGTCCTGAAGTTTTGTTATCTCATAGTTTAGTTTTCGCCATGCGTTGGGCAAAGGAGCAACGAGCGTTCGCCGCCGAATCTTACTTTTCAAATAATCTTTCGGTGGTCGCCTCTCAACGTGCTTTCCGAACTTGGTTCAAAATTCAGCCCGTTGTTCCCATTCCTGGCTGAGAATCGACTGTTTTGTAGGTGAAAACATTCAGGGAAAGTGAGAGTGTGGCAAACAGAGGCCCAGGAGGTCAACGGATTTCCAGAACCCTAGAAAACGTCGAAAAAGTGAGGGAGTCGTTTTTGCGCTCTCCCAGGCGTTCGGCGCGTAAACACGCTGCTGCTTTGGGGATTTTTGATTGGACATTGAGACGAATTCTTCACAACGAACTCCAGTTTCATCCCTACAAACTTGCTGTGGTTCACCAGTTGAGTGATAACGTCTCCTTGAAAGGTGACGTACCGTGGCCGGCCCGCTCTTCCGATTTGACACTCTGTGACTATTTTTTATGGGGGTATCTCAAATCGATCGTTTACAACGACAAGCCCCGGACGCACAATGCCAACCTGTCTACCATCGCAGAGCAAAACAGCTAGGCAACCCTTCAGCGCGTGTTTCCCTTTCGCCGGCGCCTTCTTCTCCGCGCCAAAATCTAAACAAAGGCGAAAGAGGCTTTGTCGCTTTGTGCTGTGCGATAAGTGATATACTCCCGTTTTCTTGGAGCTTCGAATTAGCAACTGGTCTTCAAAGCACACTTTCTGCTCTAATGAGGAAGGATCCTATGAATTTTTTTTTTTAGCAAGACACAATGGCGCATTTCGAAAACGTTTAAAATCAAAACTAAATATTTTTTGAATTTGAATGCATTATATGGTGAAATAGTGTTTCGTTTCGGAATTTTAAACATGAAACATGTATTGAATTATAGGGTCAACTTTTTTCTTTACTTCCATGTTTCTTGAAATTTATTTACAAAGTAAAGAATTTAATAATTTAAGAAATTCGCAATATGAAAAAGAAAATAATATAAATAAACATTTGACAGCAAATGTATTTGATTTAGATAGGCCACCGTAAGAACAACTTAAAATTGAATTGAATATTATTAGAGTTTATTAATTTATATATTTATTTGTTTATTTTACACATGCTAATTTCCAATTTTCACTTTTCCAATTTCAAATTTATTAATAAATATTTCACTTCCACTAAGTTCTGCAAAAAATGTTATGCAGCGTTTTACATTTCTTGCGACAAAATCCCTTACTTGGGTTTAAATAAAAGTAAATGTGTGCGATTTATTATGATAAGTGATCAAATGCGTCAAGAATTTTTAAAAAGATATTTATCTTATGACCCTTCTTTGTGTGTTCTGTACGCTGTTTCAGTATTTGTGAATGCTAGTACTGTTAATTCACCATTTTTTTAGGTTTGTACTCTAGGAGAATTGGTTCAAAGGAAATATTTGCTGGTGATTAGCAGCTAAACTATTATTGATTGCTTAGCAATAAATATTATGAACCATATGAGGTAGGGGGGCATATCTCAACATTATCAAAGGACTTACTGCCAAGACATCATTCTTACTATTTCTTTTATGTGTTTAATTTTGATAATTTTTCATTTTCAGTTGTCATTGGAAATAAATTAAAATAAAAAAGGAATCATTGTCTATATAATTACAATCAAACTACTTATAAACATTTTGATCAAAATTATATTTTCAAAAAATCTGATGAAACTTGGGATAAAATAGTGATCATTAAAACAAAATATTCAATGCTTTTTCATGGAATTTCAAATGATCAGTTCAAAATTATGGCATGGTATACTTGAAACCATCAAAGGATTAACAAGTTTTTTTTTTTCGTACACGCCATAACTGATGAAAGGACAACATGAAGATTTTTATTATTTTATTTATTTTGCAGAAATTTACTTGATAATGATAAAATACAACATTCTAGTTTGACAAATACAAAATAATATCCATATATGTTCGGTCTGTTTTAAAGAGTGCATTGCAATATAAAAATTATAAACCATGTTTTCACAATATTGACATCAACTTCAATATACATTTTTTAATACATAAACTGAGAACAATCTAGTCTTGAAAGGATTACTCCAAAAAAAATTTTTGCTTTTTTTTTTTTGTTTAGATTTCCATGTTTCCAGACCTCGTAGAGACTTAGAAAGAAAATCAACACAAAATATCATCGAATGGTTGTCAGGAAAAAATTTAAAATACTGGTGATATTAATCATTAGATAGAATAACATTCATTTATTCAATGTTCTAGGTCATGTGAAGTTGCATTTCGCTTGTTTAAATTTGTTTTTTTCTGAATTTCTGCTTCGCTTTATTTTTCTTTTAATATTACTTAGTCAACTCAATAATTAGGCAATATGTCAAGTATAACGCTGGATGTGTCAAAATAATTCATTTTTAAGACTATTTTAATGCGCGCTAATCATTCACCTAGGACAATAAAATAACGAGCGAACGGTGAATTTTAGGGAATTGCGCCAAATGCAAAACGAGATTGATAAGGAGCCAAATGCGGCATCCATTCCTTCTCCTTGCTCTGCGATGGTAGACAGGTTGGCATTGTGCGCCCCGGACCCTGCAACGCCTGGAGAACAACATCCGGCTTGCTATTACCAACATCCCATCAGTCGTTATGCTCGAAAGAGTGCAACAAATCTAGGGTACATGAGTGCATCATTAACAGGGGCCGTCATTCTTCCCGATGTAGTTTTTAAATCTAACTAATATAAAAATTCAGAATGGGTACCATATCTTATAAAAAGTAGTAAACTGATACATGATGTACTTTTCCCTTAGTTGACTTTTCAAGTCTGCAAGTTTCTCCGCTGCACCCTGTACCAAGCTTATAACACTTCCGATTTACCTAAACATTATTTGTAGCTTGCAATTGTATTTAAGGTGTCTAATACAGTTTTTTAGTTTGTCCAGTCAGAAAAAATTGCCATTGTTTACAGAAGTAGCCATTGTGTGTATAGATATGCACTTTAATGTTGAAAAATTCATGAACGAGTGTCACTAAAACACCATACCCGGCCGAAAACCGAGTTCCGGGTACCCGGCTAGTTTAATATAACTGTCAGTCATGTTTAATTATTCGTTCTGTTTAAAAGTGAAACTGAAATATTTTAATTTAGATAATTAACAAATTACTAATTTAGGAGGTTATTTTGCATTTAGTTACTTGCCATTTCATCTTGTTTGCAATGCATAAATAAAGAAATATCTTAATTTTTTCATGTTCATATTTATTTTTAACTTTTTTCCTTTAGAAATTCTTGTGAATGAAACCAGAAGCATCAATGAATTTTGCATAAATACAAAATTATAGCCGAAACAGTCACGTAATAGATTAATTGCTTTTAATAAAAAAAGTTCATGCAGCACGTCAATGTTCTTAAATGGGAACATGCCCAAAATATCCGATATTTTTCTTTTTTTTTTCGAAAAATTCTTTTTTTTTTTTTGTTTTTAGGGAAGACTACCAATCGTATTTTTATGAAGTAACTTCTTTCTTTATGTTTACGTCATATATAGTGGCTTACAAAGGGTTTAAAATATTTTTATTACGTTCATTTAATGCTAATGCAGATAACGGGGCCACGTACAAAGCATTTTTAGCATGAGTAACTTGCATTGCTCCTTCAAATACAAATGAGTTGAGAAGCTCTTGATATTTAAATGGTGCTGACCACATTCGCACACAAATAAATCCCATTAAGAAACAATGATTATTTTTTAGCGTCAAACGTTGACAACTTTTAGACGTGTTGATATATATTTTTTAAATTTATTTGTTTTAAGGAACATTTATTTGAAAAAAAAATAAGATAAAGTTTCGTAATGGAAGCGTAACCGTTTGAAGTACACTTACAGTAAAAAAAAAAAAAAAAAAGAGAGAGAAATAACAGCGTTATAGTTACGTATGATTTCATCATTCCATTTAAAAAAAGGGGTGATGGGTTGTTAGTGGGAACTTTCTGAAGTTTTCAATTTAAAGCTTGCATGTTTGCTATCCTTTTGACACATTCAACTGAACTACGTATTTGAAATTAGCATCGTTCTACGTTGTTTGATTCGGCTCGAAATGCTTATTCTGATTATTCTTCCCCTAACTGTTATCTTACTTATCACCCCTATTTTAGTAAGATCAGAGAAGACCTGACTCATGCGTAAACACGCGGAAGGTTTCACCTAAGAAAATCAGAGTACTGTTTCTGTGCCGACTGCGCTTGGCTGCTTGCAATTTGCAGACCTAGTACATTCCCCGATAGCACCACTATCAGCGGAATGCCATTAACGCGAGAATGTTGATGCCCAGTTTCCCTACTAGATGGAGGCACCTGGGCTCTATTCAATGCGATACTGTACTACGAATTGAATTTTGCCGAGATATACCCCACACCAAACGAGTACTCGAGGGATCTTTTAAATGCCGCATAATCATACGACATGAACACTATCGATTTTCTGTCGTTTGAAAGTAGTGTCAATGGTCTTCAAAAAGGACAAAAATTGAAAAGAAATGCAAATTAATGGACTATCCTTTAAATTTGAAAGAGATTTGTCACTCAAGTTTTAAGCAAAAGGGATAGGGAGCAGTTTTGAAATACGGTCACGATTTTTTACACACAGGGAGAGCTGGGAAGGACCCAAAGGGGGAGAGGGAGAGGGAAGGAGGACGGGGTGCGTGTTCGCGCCCCAGGAACAAAGAGATTGATCTAGTCTCCCTTTTAGAGTCCCTAGACTTTTGCTTCAATACGTATGAGACTAGACTGAATAAAAAATTTAATGAAAATTTTGTGGTAACATGAACATTTTGTGGTGCAGTTGTATAGTGCCGTGCTAATCGCAAAACTGGTATCTGCAGTCAATCTCAAACTGAGATATTGCTGTCTAAAGTTTTGCTCTTCCATGTATTTGATTCAGAGGGTACTTTTTCAGAATTAAAAAAAAAAAAAAACCCTTTTCTCAATCGAATATAAAATATTGCATTTCGATAAAAAATGTTACATAGAACCACCTGGTGACAACAACTCAATTTTGTTAAAAAGTGCAGATACCACTTTTGTGCTTAGCACGGCCAGTGGCGTAACTATTCGTTGGTTTCAGGGGGGGTTATATTCTAAATCGTCACGAGGTTAAAAAAACGGCGGCAGAGGGGGGGGGGTGGCAACCCCTTTTTACCCACACTTTTCATGTGTGTGTGTGTATATATATATATATATATATATATATATATATATATATACTATATATATATATAATATAATACATCTTTTTAAAGAGTAAAGAAATATTACTGTAGAAAAATGGAAGGGGGGGGGGGGTCCGGGGGTTCGCCCCCGGAAATTTTCATGAATTGTACCTCTAAAAACTCCATTCTAGACTATCTTGGTGATGTTCAGTAAGACACGATTGCAGGCCATTTTTAATAATGTAAGAGAAAATGATAGGATACAGAAATTCTTCCCAGCGATTTTTTCGAAATTTCAGTTCCAAAAACGCAATTTCAGACGAATTTCGACCATAATGGGAGGTTTAAACACCTACCCCCGGAAAATTTTGACATATAATTCCTAAAAAAGACAATCTTTAATGATTCTGGGAAGGGGAGGGGGGTGGCAATGAAGTCTGTAACACAATGATATTCGCTGGAGAATCGTACTTTTTCATTCTAGGAGTTTTATATTTTTTCATCTCATTTTTGCATTTTTGGACCAACGTTTGGGGGGGGGGGTTGTCCCCAAAACACCCCCCCATAGGTACGCCACTGAGTACGGCAGTATATCTGTAAACGATTTCTCTTTGTTAAAACTGCAAATATAGTGAACTCTCACTTATACGCCGCCTCATTGATGCGCCTTGTTCATTTATACGACGATTCTAAATGGTCCCAACACATTCCATAGCAAAATAATGATAGTATCAGTCGTTTATGCGTAGCTTTAAAGATAAATATTTCACTTATGCGCCGAATTTTCACTAAAATGTAAAAAATTTAATTTATTTTCTTTAAAAAATAAGCATTTTTCTTCACTTTCCTCTTTAACCCTTTAACTGTCAAGTTATTTTGATTTTTAATACTTTTCCAAGCACAAACCCGAGAAGCAGTCGGGTTTGACAAAGAGATGAAGCCGAAATAAACGTCTCCCGATATATATTCGGGTATAATAATACGATGCACTCAAAAAAAAAAAAAAAAAATACCCCGAGTAATACTCGGGCGTGACATTTTCGAAAACCAGCTGTGCCCGAGACTATCTCGGGCAAGACAGTTAAAAGGTTAATCTTTTGCCTTTATTGCTCACGGAAGGCATTTTTTTCGCGTTAACCAGAGTTCAGAGAGGGACAATTATCTATTATGCATCGTTTTAAAGGGGACAGTCTGTAATGAGATATGCTACAATTTTTGTTTTCTCTTTATCATTGTAGTTATATTACAGTCATTGCCAAACCGTAGTAATATGTCCCTTTTCTATAGAAACATTCTTATTCATTCTCTCATTAGAACCTATGTTGCGTTTTATTCCATTAGCCTTGTTCACTTATACGTCTTTCTCACTTATGCGCCTTTTTCTGTTGGTCCCTTGGGCCGGCGCACTAGTGAGAGTTCACTGTAATGTAATATATTTCTACTAGATGCCAGGGCAGCTAGATTAGCTTCCTGCGGCATGTTGATGCATAATGTCCCCCTGCCACCCAACTTTTACCTCATTCTGATGTGATATTATTTGATATAATTCAATTTTCATAAGATTTTAAGACATACTACGTACGTGGCCCACTAATGCCCAAGCAGCTATCTACGTGGCCCGGCGTTGAATGGGCGCTTCGCGCCTTTAAAGTAGTAAAGAATGTTTCAACAAAAAAAAAAAATACTCGCCGCCAAGGCGGCTCGCTAACTGGCGCTTCACGCTTTCACTTTTTTCCTGCATCAAAAAAATCATTCGGATTATTGAGATCCTTCAAAATGGTGAGGAATGTTACAGCAAGTTCTGCTCGCTCAAATGAAAGAAGTAGACATAGATACTCAGTTTTTAATATAAGTAGATGGCTTTTCAACAAATGAATGTTTCAAAATATTACAAGTACCTAGCTATAAAAATATTACGTACGTGACCCGCTAATGAGTTTCATGTTTGATAAAGGCAGGAATTCAAGTGAAACAGGCGATCGCATATTGCAATCGCTACTAGAAGTGAATTACATTAGAACGTTTCTTGATAAAAACATCGTGACGTCAGCGTGAAGTTTGCCTATGAAAAACGAGCTAGATAAAACGTCACAGCCTACTTGGCGAATAAAAGGAGATCGCTGACTGCTTGTGAGCTCTTATTGGCTCCACCCGTAGTGACGTCAGTGCGATTAGCATTTATAGCGATTGCAACTTATCCAAATTTAAGAATTTTCGATTGTAATGGTGAGTTGCGATCGTCCGTGTTTCACTTGAAATCCTGCCTTAGTTAAGCCTTCATTCAAAATTCTCATTATCATTGTTATTACTGGTTATAGCAACCACGTTTTGCAACAATGGATTTCATAGTTAATCATTTATTAGGCTTAATTGCTTTAAATTTGACTACTTATTAATTGATATCTTCGTTAATTAAATCGTATAATTATATAGATTGAAACTAATGAAGCCTGAAAAATTACCTATCTGTCGGTACCTGCGGGTACCTGGTTCAGGGGCGCACCCAGGATTTAACTTAAGGGGGGGCTAATTTCTGACATCAAGCACCCCTACCCCTTTCATATCCAGAAGTCATTGGATTAAAATTTTAAAATCGCGAAAATACTAAACTTTAATAGATTGCCCCCCCCCCCCCTTCTTTCTTTTTACTTATTTTTTCCGAAATAATAGTGTAAAGCTTTGCTTTTCTGATTGGAAGCTCTCTTGCTTGTTAAATTTTATGTGATTTTTTTACTTATTTATCAAATTGTGTTTATGTAAGAAAATAAATGGTAAATACTATGAGGATCTTCCAACCTTACTGAAGATGGGGTGATTAATGCACTCCCGAGAATAGCGTTATGATACGATCATTATGAACAAAGACATAAAGTAGAATATTCAAACACACTGATAGGGCGTTCATGGGTTCTCCCCGGAAAAATTTCTGAAAAGTGATCTCAGAAACACAACATTTAGACAACTTTTGGTCATGTTAGGGAGATTTGAGACTTGCCGGCCCTCATTTAAATTTTTTCAAAATTTGAAGTCTTAAAAACGTTATTATTGCACGTCATTTTGGCAATTGTTTGGGGGTGATGTTTAGGAATGTTTCTATATTAAGCTTCGAAAAGCGCAGTTTGAGAGACATTGACTAATCTTAGGAAAAGCACGAGTCAGGGGCCCATTGTAAATTTTCGAAATTGATGTCCAAAAAACACCATAGTAGGCCCTCTTGAAAGTGTTAGGAGAATGAATGGGGGTTTTGGAACTCTTCACTGACGGTTTTTTGATGTTGAAATTCCAAAAACGAAATTTATAACTATCTCAGTTAATCTTTAGGAAGAATAGGGTTCGACCGCTCTCAACCCGAAATTTTTCAAACCTGAAGTCTAAACAACGCAATAGCATCTTTGATGATGTTAGAGAAAGGCATAGAGTTCGGTTTTCACCTCTGAATGTTTTTTGTCGAAATTAAAGATCTCAAAACTTAATTTTAAACGATTTTTGGGATCTTTCCTCGAACATTTTTTGAAATTGAAGTTTTAAAAATATCATTGTGGACCATCTTTGATGACGTTATGGGAATGGATGGAATGTGGAACTCTCCACATGATATTTTCCCCCAAACTGAGCTTAGAGAAATGCGGTTCCATTGTTGTCGATGTTAAGAGTTCGGAGGCCTCAGGAAAGTTTTCAAAATTTGAAGCCTTAAAAATGTGGTTATAGTCCATTTATCGGTAGCCATAGCGATATGATTCATGTACTCTGTGCCAGCAGTTTTTCGTAATTAAAGTTCCAGAAACAAAATTTACGACCTTTTATCATTATTATTTCGTGGGAGGAGGGGGCTTTTTTTTTAATTTTTTGAAATTAAAGTTTTAAAAGCAAAACTGTAGGCCAAATTCCATAATGGGGCTCGCTTTTCACCTCCGGAAATTTTTAGAAATTCATGTTCCAAAAACCAATTATTAGACATCTTCAATGAGGACTTTCAGACTTTTTCCCGGAATTTTTCTTTCAAGACTTGAAGCTCTAAAACTATAACTCCTTTCTAACTTCAACGCCGAAAAAAGAGAGAAATTAGGTTTGGATACCCCCTTCCTTCAATTTTCTTAGCTACGTTTTTTTAATATCTTTATTCCAAATCAAAATGGAGAAAATAGGAAAAGATTTTTCAGTTAACTATTTTGGTTTTCTGTATTGAAATTTTTAATTCCCTTCCAGTGTCTTCATTGGTTAGAAGTACAGAAGTTTGTGGCTTTAGTGTAAGGTTTTTTTTTTTTTTGACTAATTTGTTTATTATGCAAAGATACCCTTCGGTCACTTTTTTCTGTTTTTTTTCCCTCTCTCTCTCTCTTTCATACTTCCTTTTCTTTTAATACCATTTTATATTTATAATCTGTTTTATTTTTTTATCAAGCATGTTTCTCAGAAAATCAGTGGCGGGCTAATCATGTCGCAATCCCCCCCCCCGACCATAGGGGGCTTTTATGAAATGGATTCAAAAAATGCGCATGAAAAATGTTTTATAGAATTCTGTTTTTGACAGAAAGGAGCTTTAAAAATTCCATTATGACGAGCCTTCAAACCTATAATTCGCCACTGCCAAACATCATGATTTTCCATGACAAATCCTCGAAATTAAAATTATTTTGGTTTTGATGGTGAGACGCTCTGTGATTTGAAGTTCTATGCTTTGCTGAGGCCCCATTCTCGTGCATCATCCGTCTCAGGGGTGCCCACAGGGGGGATTATGGCGCAAGTTGCGCCATCAAAATTTTTTTTTTTTTGGGGGGGGGGGATTTTTTTAAAACTAATTTATTTATTTATTTATTTTATTTGAATTATTTATTAATTATTTTTTTGCTTAAATTATTTACGGATTTTTCTAATAAAAATATTTATTAATTAATTTTTTTTAAATTTAAATTAATTCTTTTATTTTTGTATTATTATTTATTTATTTATTTACTTATTTATTTTGTGTGTGCGAATGTGTGTGCTTGGAATGGCTGAAAGGGAAAAAAAGCGATTCTATTCTATGCATAATTCGAACTTAAAAAAAAAAATAATAATACATAAAAAACAAATAGTTATAATTAAAATAAATAAATGATATTTAAAAATAAATAAACAAATAATATTTAAAAATAAATAAAAAATAAGAGGGGTTAAAATAAAAATTAAAAGCACAAGAGGGTTGTGGAAAATTTTTGGGGGGGAATTTGCGCCATGGAGCTTGGGGGGGGGGGCACCCCTGATCCGTCTGCACATGTACAATGAATGATTTAATTGAAAACAATGCCTTGGTTTCTTGGAAATTGTAGATGAGGGGGTGCACGGAGCGGTCTTTTATAAGGGAGAATTTACCCACGTTCCCCTAGACTTTAAAAAAGACAAAGTATATGTTATACGTGTGCGTATTTGTTATTTCAATTGGATTCAAAGTGTAGTATATATAGTTATTAATGACTTGAATCTTTTCTGACACCGTGGAAAAATTTAAAATGTCGTTGATGCTTAAGGCTTCAAGTCCAGTTTTGTCATAGGGGGAGCTTAAGGCAGGGATTCAAGTGAAACAGCACTGCGATCGCTTCGAATGTAATCGCTACTAGAGCCGCTATATAGACAGGCCGACGCATCAAGATTAAGTTTCACCACTTTGGATCCAATCGTTACCATCGAAACTCCAAGCCTTCTGTCTGATTTCTGACGTCACTCACTTGAGGCCAGCGGATTATATTGGCGCTTATTATTGGCTCGCTTTTACTAAACTTTTCTCGGTTGGAAAATTGTTGATTTTGAAAACAAGAAAATCAAACTTTTGGATCAAAAAAACTTTTTTGAAATGAATATACAAAGCACAACTCTAAAAAATATTTATTGACATGTCAGTGTATTTTTTCATAAATTTCAAAGATCTCAAGGGAACGAAAAAATATGAGCTTTATTTTTCTCATCATAGTTTCTTCTATATTTAGAAATCGAGCACTTGTTTGGCATTCTTTTCCAGTCGGTCTGAAAAAGTTCAGGAATGAAAAAAATTTTATGATCAAGTAATGATAAATGTTCATTAGTACAAAACACGAATCATGCTTGTTAAAATTACCTATACTAAAAGGTTTTAAACTGCTACTACTAATAGGTTTAAAAAAAAAGTGTTATTTAATATTTCCTATTCTAATTAAATCTGTCAAAAGCTCAAAACTTATAACATTACTGTCAGTAAATTACAGAATTTTAAAATGTCTGCCCTAAGCTTAAAAATTTATATGATTTTATTATTTGGATTTATAATTGAAAGTTCAGTATTATTCATAAGAAAATACTTTAATGTTTTTGACACATATTAATACATAATGGATATTCATGATCATGATGCTGAGAGAAGTAGAAATTGTAGGCAGCTTACTAGAATTATTTTTTAGCTTTTTTTTTTTTTTCTAATAAGTAAGGTTTTATTCATGCTTGATTTTTCTTTACAAAAGCGCAATTTGTAGTAAACGTTTAATATCAGTTTGTTTGCTCCTTCATTATTTCTTTAGTTGAGATCAAATGTAGGTTGTCGGCCCTTAAGTATTGCTCTAAATTTAAAGGTACAATGAAGAGTTTCGACAATGTTGGTTGTTGGCGCAGCTAAAAATTTGGCTCAATTTCTTGACTCGCAAACTTTTTTTTTTTTTACAAACCAATCCTTCAAAAACCATTTAGAACTATAAAATGTCAAGGAGCAGTTAAAATTTACCAAAACTCATTTAACCAAACCAAAACTCATTTAAATGTGCGATAGTTTTCGCAATCATAAAATTGCGCCAAAAATCACCACTTAAACGTTTTCCAAAATGTTTAGCGCAACATTTATGTTAGTTTTAATTTTGTTTTATAGCTTCATTTATTTCATTGACCGATTTCTTCAAATTTGAGATAATTGTGTTAATATTGTTAAATGGCTTTTGAAATTTCGCCAAAAATTTTACTTTCATGGACTGGCGTAAAATTAGCGAACTTGAAATCACATCCAAAAAAATTATTGACAAAAAAACTTTAATTTTATTAACTCAAGTTTTAAGGTTTGAAAAAAGAAGATTTTACCTAAATGGCTTTTGCAAATTTTTGGCAAAATTAATTGTCGAAGATACAATACCTAAATCAGTGGTACCTATTTGACTTTCAGCAAGCTTTTTAAAAACGTGCCAAAACCAAGTATTAGTAAAATTCTTATCATTAAATCTGTCAATTTACAATGTAAATACCACAGCATATTTATCATACAGCACACGAAGGACTTGGGTGTTTTGCCAGGAATGGATTACTTGACTGAAAATGGCTGCTCATAGATATTTCGTTGACAGGTTGTATTTGAGTTTCGAATAGATACAAAGTGTTTGTCAATGAATCACTCTAAACGCTTTAAATATTTTATAATCCTTTAACAGGTAATACATCAACTTTATTTCATTACGAAATCGTTGGATATGGTTTAGGAAAATAGTTAGTTTAGCTAGCTTCTTGACTTAACTTTCGAAAGTGGCGGTTACATTTTGAAAAAGTACAGCTTTTACAATCCGGAAAAGAAATTTCAATTAGGCAAGCATTTTCCATGAATAAATATTTAAATTTCGCACAGAAAGTCTGAAATAGATCAAGTAAACTTAAAGCTCAGTCAACCAATCCGGAAGCTATCGGTAATTTCAGTTAGTACTTAAAAATAAGTTAATTTCAAGATTGTAAAGGAATATGATGCATGAAAGAAAGCACAACTTACCTTTTATAATCCAAATGAAGGTTTTGGTGATAAAATCCAACTGGAATAAGATTCTTCTAGCTAGTTTGAATGGGTTTTGCGTATAATAACAAGCTGGAAAATGAAAGAAACTGGCCCCAATGTGATGACGTAGTCCCTAGCAACCGTTTCAGACAGAAGGCTTGGAGTTTCGATGGTAACGATCCAATTCCTTAACTTTTACTTTCATATTTTCATTGTTGCGGAGTAGGGTTACCAGAAAAAAGTTTTGGCACATTGCTGAGCTTTGCCAAATCCGCGTGCCGCTAATAATTGCTCACAGTGAAAAATTACCAAAACGCGATTACTGGCCAGAAAAGACAACCTCTCAAACACACAAGCACGCGTTGGATCCAAAGTGGTGAAACTTAATCTTGATGCGCCGGCTCGTATATATAGGGGCCTTAATCGCTACTGGAAGTGAATTACATTATCATCAACTTAACTTGGCATGACGTCACTACGGGTGGAGCCAATAAGAGCTCACAAGCACTCAGCTATCTCCCTCTTATTCGCCAAGTAGGCTGTGACGTTTTATCTAGCTCGTTTTTCATAGGCAAACGTCACGCTGACGTCACGATGTTTTTATCAAGAAAAGTTCTAATGTAATTCATTTCCAGTAGCGATTGTAATTTGCGATGGCCTGTTTCACTTGAATCCCTGCCTTAGCCCCCAAAGCCCCCTCCTGGGTGCGCGCCTGACCTGGTTCGACTTTCAGTTTATTGGCGTTCAGGAGAAAAAAGTGTGACAGAGAAAGAAAGATAGAAAGAAAGATATTCAATTTTTAATATAAGTAGATCTTACTACTTGCACGCATTGAGTTTTTTTTCAAGTCAAGCCTCAGTATTATTCAAATAACACGATTTTCAGAATCGATAGATCTAAATATTAACTGCGACTGTGCCTGCAAATTAATGAAAACACAGCGCGGCTTTCAAATTTATTAAAGAGCTACAATGCTTTTATAGTTATAACAATTTGAGTGAAATTAAAATAAATATCAGTTACTCTAATGGTTTTGAAAGATATATTTGGAGTACACTATTGTCCGAATTCTTATTACATTGGACGTGATGAGTGAAACTACCAGCTTTGAAAAAGTGGTTCTGTTAGAAAAGTAGAATGAGTCAATAGACTTAGAATACGTAATGAAAGGAGAAATGTCTCAAAATTTGAGCATAAAATTAAGGCTTTGTTTTCGAAAGTTGCTTAGACACTCATTTAGATTACCAGTATAGAACTGCAGATGGTTCCAAAGATAGATATTAATATTCCCTTTTCAATTTTTAATCTCAAAGCAGTTATGGAAAGAAAGCTGTGAATGCTTTGAATTAGTTCACTTTACTTTGTAGAACTTGGAGCAGTATGGTATATTGTTACATGTTTTATTAAAGGAGACAAACATTTTATAATGTGTAATTTATACATTTACGTTTGGAGTAGTCACCCACATTTAATGAAGACTTCAAACTGTGTAATATATAATAGTATGAACTTTTTGAAACGTAAGATTTATTTACGTAATGAAAAAAAAATGCACAAAGAGAAAAAGAACCGGACGGAGGGATTAAAGTGAACTTGCTGCATCAAGTGAGCTGAAGCCCTTGTCAGTTTGATCGTCAGGGTTCTCTCCCCCCCATGAAACTATGATACTATTCCAATTCCTATCCAGGCCCCTAGTTTCAGACTATGCTCTCATGGCTTCTTGTCAGCCATGCTCGCTTGTATAAAATGCTCTGACCACAACTATGTCATAAAGGCTCTAAAGGTAATTATATGACATCGAATGCATGTTATAAATTTTATCAAAGAATGTTAAATTAATTATTAATGCCCGGCCACATGTTTATTCGGGTTTAAGTTGGGTTTAAGAGTTCTTTTGCGAAAAGCTAAAATTAGAAATTAAAATAGAACTGCCTACATACATTATCTAACTCCAAAAAATGCAAAAAATTTGTCTATTAATAGTTACCAAATATTTTTAATTTATTGGAAAAAACCTTAAAATATCGCACAGTAAAAAAAAATTCCATTATTCAAATATCCCATTTTCAAAATAGCTTTGGTTAAAATATATCTTAAATTTTTCAGATTATAGCTGTCATGCAACCTTTTTTTCTCAAGGATGAAATTATTCAAAGTATTAAAGAAGCTTTTTGTCGGAGAATGAAATTGGGTTTGTCCGACTGCAAAGAAAGTGATGCTTTGCCAATGACTGTCACGTTTCAAACAGAGCGTTTTCATGGTTCAGGTACTGTTTCTGTTTACATAAATTGAACTTTTGATGGAAAATAAAAATGAGGAAAGCATTCAAATATTTTTAACAGTAACATTAACAAAAAGAAATCCACATAGTCTCTCGTAATTAATAGATTACTTACGCTTTAAACTTGTTTTTGGTTGTCCTTTGATAAACAGCTTTATTCTTTAATTAAGAAATAGATTGCAAATGGTAAGATTAAATTCTATCTTGATTAAACATGACATTTTAGAAAAGTTAGCTATATTTTAAATTTAGTTTGATAGTTATTTTTTTCAAGGAGTAGTGATAGAATAAGCCTTAAAAAAATAAATAAATACATTAACCCCTCGTTATATTGCGCTTTTCGGGGGACAAAGAAAAAGAGCGATATATCCGAAAGCGCGATATAACCAAGGTTATAAAAAATAGTTCTTCTCTTTTCTACGGCCCTGGTAGGAAGCAGTTTCCAACTTAAGCTGAAATATTTTGCTGATATGCACGTTTGTGTGACAGGAATTGCCGCTGTTTTTTCAGGGAATTCAGAAGAATAGAAGAATATTCGTTTTGTTCATTGACAAAATAAAGAAAGAGATGTTTTCTGACTTTTACCATATGTTTTCATAAATGGTTTCAAACTTAAAGCAAGTTTTTTTTAAATAAGCTTTGATATTTCGGGAGACACAAGAAAAGAGGGATGTATCCGAATGAGCGATATAACGAGGCGCGATATAATGAGAGTCTACTGTAATAAATTGGCTAGTGATACCACAAAGCCTAGTTTGGCCAAAGCACCAAATCAAAAAGCATTTTGCAGCTGTACATACTGAGCTTTTAGCGTGAAATGCACAATAAGTATACATAATGTCATATGAAATGATAACAAAAAGTTATAAATTTTTGTTAGAAACTAAATTTTATAATTATCAGATGCTTGTATGTGAAAAATAAATATATAATCTCTCAATTAATGTAATGAGTTTCTACATAACAAAGGTGCTGTGTGGAGTATTTCTTAGAAGCAGATGAGCAATCAAGGCCAGTAAGTATTTTAGCACGCATTTATTGATTCGAACTTTCGAGTTCTGCGAGATGGAATGGAACAAACATGAATAGTGTTACTGCTACACATAAAGAAATAATTACAATAAAATATACATGAAATACATAACATTGATTGGTATGTCTCAGGGTGCTTAGATTGATCATAGTCAGTTTTAGCATTGTTTTACATAGAAACAGGAGGTTATTTCATCTTTGACTAATATTTTTTCGTGTTGTAAATTTTATATTAATTTCTTTGATTATACTTCTCTTCAAAGGAAAAAAAGGATAAGATAGTATTTTCTCAGAACTGAATTATATTTGATTTTCTTTACTGCTTTGTCTGCAGTAATAACTTATTTTAATTTTCAAGTTTGCTTAAAACTAAATCATGTATTCTAATTCTGGTGTTTTAATTTTAGAAGAAGGAGATTATGTCGGTATGTGTGTTCATGAAAACCATCTCATTTTGACACTTGTGAAATTGAAACAAAACTCTCCTCCTCAAGTAACAAAAGATTATTATGAAATAGATGCAAGCATATTCAAACATTCTTTCAAAAAGGTATTTTTACTCTAGTTCCATAGCCAAAGCTTACCTGATCATGCAACATGAGTATATAATATTTTATATTTTCATATTGTATAATTTATTAAGACGGTGTAAAAAAATTATGATTTTTTTGAAAAAAAAAAAAGAAAAACTTATGTAAAAAAAAAAAATTATATCAAAATATTCATATGTTTTTTTTTTTTAATTTTGTTCAATATAACTTTAAAACTTTAGTTATTGGATAAATAACATTTATAAATATAATTAATCTTGAAATTAATATGTTAAGTATTACTTCACCAAAAACTTTCATTGATGTGATATTAACACTTTTATTTATTAATCATTTTCTGTTTTGCTCTTTTTGCTTCTGTATTTTAGATTTATAAAACCTTTGCTGATTGCATAAAAAACTTCTTTGTTGATAATGAGCTTGATGGTCAAAATATCTTTGCAGGTTAGTAATTGATTTTTTGACTTGCATCTTACATTGTTCTGGAATTACATGAACTCTAACCAAAAATTTTTTTAAGAAATGCTTTCAAAATTCTTTTCCCAAGAATAATAGCAGTCAAAATCAAGGCCGTAGCCAGAATTTTATTTTGGGGAGGGTTTTACCAAACATTTCTCATGAAATCCGAGTACGCGAGTAGTGCTCGTTACTAACCATTTCAGTCAAAATCTTGCTCCCGAGCGGAACTCGTTTGCATGCATTATGAAGCACGATTCGATTGCGAGCTGAACTCGTTCATAACCATCAAAGTATTAAAAACCATTCCCCTTAAATATGGCCCTGATGAAAATATTAATGGCAGTGCTTTGACTATATCAATATATTAGAAATTGTTTAAAGGAGGACTACAAGGTTAGTAAATGGGCTTTCTAATTTAGATTATGATTCCAGTCCTAGAATGCTTAATATGTGTGATCTTAAGCAAAAGAGAGTCAGAGGGGGCATGGTTCAGTCATTTAAATTGAAAGAAAATAACAATGTTAATAAGTGAAATATTTCTATGGAAAGTAGGAAAAGGGTCAATGTTTTAAGCTATTAAAATCTCAGGCTATCCTAGAAATTAGGAAAAATCACTACTTTAATAATGTTGTGGGCTCTTGGAACAGCTTATTCAGAACAGCTTATTCAAAATTGGAAGAGACTGTAATAGCAAGGGAGTATATATCTTTAAAAAGGCAATGAGATCTTCTTTGGTGACTAGGACCAGCTTAGTTGGGCCCAGAGCTAGTTGCTGTTCGTCACATTTGTATTTTTGTAATTTTAGTTTTTGTTTTTTAGCCTACTTTCCCGTTAAACATTAAAGAAAGACGAAAAAAGTATTAAAAGTGGCCTAATGCATCTAAAAAATATCGCCAAGTCAAAAAAATATCGCCAAGTAAAAAAATATTGCCAAGTCCAAAAAAAATATCGCCAAGTCCGAAAAAAAAAGCCAAAAAGAAATAGAAAGGTAAAATGAATATCGAAAAAATTAAAAATTTGAAAGTAGGGTATTGAGATGGGGAATTAGTGTGTCGGTCTGTCTGTCCCCCCCTAATAACTTTTGAATGAACATTCCGATTTTGACAAACTTTTTTTTGTTGGAAAGATCTCGGCGAGTACAGCTCATTCCCATATTTGATTTTTCGATTTGAACAATTTTTGGTTCAACTTTGAACCGTTCAAATAACCTGTCCCGCGATGCTAACTTTTGAGTGAACAGTCCGATTTGAACAAACTTTTTTTGTTCGAAAGATCTTATCAAGGATACTTCATTCCCGTATTTACATTTCCGATTTGAACAGTTTTTCGTTCAGCATTGAACCACTCAAGCAAGCTGTCACCCCTTAACAACTTTTGAGTGAACAGTCCGATTTAAATAAACTTTTTTTTTGTTCCAAGGATCTCAGCAAGGATACTTCATTACCTCATTTAAATTTTCAATTTGAACATTTTTTCGTTCAACATTGAACCGTTCAAGCAAGCTGTCACCCCTAATAACTTTTGAGTGAACAGTGCGATTTAAATAAACTTTTTTTTTTTGTTCGAAGGATCTCAGCAAGGATACTTCATTACCGTATTTTAATTTTCAATTATATCATTTTTTCGTTCAACATTGAACCGTTCAAGCAACCTTTCCCCACCTAATAACTTTTGAGTGAACCGTCCGAATGGAATAAACTTTTTTTTTGTTTGAAAGATCTTGGAGAGGCTCATTCCCATACTTCGCTTTTTGATTTGAACCATTTTTCGTTCAATATTGAACCGTTTAGAAAAAAAGTTAACATTAGCGCCTACAGGGAATTTAAGTTGAATGTTGATCCTGAAGTTAAAGTCGGATTTCCTTCAAACTAACTTTGTAAGAAAATGGTTTTGATAAATATTGTTTGTAAAAAACTTTTCTGAATAATCTTCTGTGAGAACTCCGCAAACCGACTCCGCAAACATGGCAGAAATGCAGGCTCAGAAAAAAAAGACTGACTGTGCAGACGATTTTTTGTTTATTTATTCATTTGTTTTATTTTATTTATTATTATTTTTTTACTTTTTTTTTTTTTTTGGCAGACGAATTTTTTTTAACAAAAATTTTTCATTCACGATGGCATTTTATTATTTGTTTATATTTAACAACTGGCAACGGATTAAAATTGTAATTGAAATTCGAGACATTTTATTAACGGACGAGTTTGTTTTTTCTTTTTTTTCTTTGTTTGATAAAATGTGTTTTGATGCTCTTTGTACTTTTATTTATTTATTTATTTTTTGAAAACGATTGAGGATTTTTTCTACTGAAGAACTGTATCAGTTACATTCTTTAAAAGGTGCGACAAAACTTTATTTATTCGTTTATTTACTTTTTACGTGTCTATTTCATCTGATGAGAGGGGTATATTTTACTTTTTGAAATCGGCTTTAAGTGCTAAAATGTATGTTTGACATAATTTTCAGTCTCAGATAATCAAAAGAGTAATGATCAGATGCTAGAATGCCGATGTCGATGTACGGGAAAGTAGGCTCGTTTAGTTCTTGACAGAACTTCTTGTTTCTATTTCTTACTGTATTTGAAAAAGTTTTTAAGGGAAGTTAAAATGTAAATCATCTGTGAAAATGCCTTATCTTTCCTCCTTAATAACCTGATTATTCTTTTTTTACTTACATTTCATAAACCCATATAAAACAATAGGTGGGAAAGTGTGATTTATTTGCATTGTATTGCATGAAAGTTATAAGAATTTTAAATTCAGTTAAAGTTTTAATCTCTTCATTTTAAAAGCAATTAAATCATTTTCTTTTGTAATTTGAAATTTTGTTTCCAAAATATTGTATGTTTTTCTAAAATTACTTCAAATCAAAAGTCTTATTAATTATGTACTGTTTTCAATAATGTGATTAAAAACTTATGAGATTATTCTAAATTACTTAGTCAAGCTGAATAGATTAATGAAATTTAATGAACCAATTTTTATGTTGAAAGCGTTTAAAAAATAAAATTTTGAGAAATTGTTATCTTTGATCATTTTTATGAGGCTAATTTTCTTTTATTTAAAGTTATTTTCCGAATTTTAATTCTGTGAAAAATAATGTTCTGGTTAAACAGAAAAAAAAAAATTTATACTGAATTTTACTTAAAGTATACTAATCCTTAAATTGTTTTTTTTCTCCTTTTTTTTAGGTTTTTGTACTGATTTATTTATGGTGCAGTACTCAATAGATACAGCTGTTATACCTTTCTTTGTGCATCACTCAAGTCATAATCCTTGCCAGATTGATGTTAAAGCTCTATTTGAAGATGTTTTAAGTAAAGATGATTATCAGGTTCAAGATCTTTGTCATGATATAAAAATTCTAATTTTTATGTTAATTGTGACATTTGTTATCAGTGCTTTTCAAAGTATTTAGAGTTGAGAAAATCAAATGAATTAAGGTCTATGTTAAGAAAGCCCTCAAATAAAAAATAATTAAGCTAATTTTTATCGCTCAAATGGATAAATTTAACTATACCATTAAGCTATATTTTATTTATTTCTACATAACCCAGGTACAAATCTCAAAACTTTTTTTTTTGTTGAAAAATAATGCCTAATAATTAATTTTGTTGAAAAATACACGCTGCCAGTGATAGTAGCGAAGGACTATTTTGAGGGTCGTTAGGCCCAGGTTTGTCTTGGTCAATCGTATGTGTACTGTGTTGTCATTCTTTTGCACTGTGAAAGCCATGTGGCTTTATATACTACAGTAATAAATAGTGTTATGATATTTCAGTGTTATCATTGTCCACACACGTCATTGACACCTCGTCCCTTTATTTGTATATGTCCCATTTTCCAACCTGACTGGTTCTTGTAAGATAAAAAATAGTTGTTATGACTTATGCCTCCACTCTCTATTTTACTTTTTTTTGTTGTGTAATGTAAAGGTCTTTTAATGCATTAAAATATTATTTAATTTAGACCTACAAGATCACAATTTGGCATTTAAAATAGTATTTCCTTGGCGCCCAAAAACATAAATCTGCTATAGCTTTTAATTTTTTATAAGAATATATTTTCATCACATTACTACTATCAAACTACTGTTTTTCAGGGCGATATGTACTTAAAACTTCAAAGTGAAAAAGACTCTGAAGAAAAAACAAAAGGTCAGTTAGTGCTTTACTATTAAAAAAAAAAAAAAAAATGAAGTGATGAATTTTTTCTTTCTTTTTTTTGTGAACCATGTATAGAAATGCAAATTTATTTTTCACACAAAATGATTGAAATAGTGGTTTTGAGCTTTTCCCCCTTTATTAAACTGGTAAATTCTGAGTAGAAGACCAAATATTCTATGTGTAGTAAGGAAGGGGGTGGTGGGAGAGGGCTGAGTGGCAGATTCTTTTCTTTTTTTTACTCTATTTTGAGTTGGGAGTTATCCAAATCAATAATTTTTTGAACGGTGCTATTTGGCTGTTTGTGAAGAATCTACTCGTATTAATCAGAATTTTGTGGCAAGTCTGTAAGCACTCAAACTTCCTCTGGTCAGACCCCCGGTATTTAAAAAATATATAAAAATTATTATTGCTATTATTTTGAGAAATGTTTAATTTGACCAGAGGAGTTTTTAAGTCATGTTTGCAGCATCTTTAGCAGGTAATGTTAAGCAAAATGCAAATGACACATATTGCGCTTTTGTTTGATGAAACCACGACTTTCCAAATTTTCAAAACCCTTAAATGTTTTCTTTCATTTTTGGTTTCTCACTGAAAGATATTGTATTTCTTGAAATAGAAAAATGAAATTAACCAATACTTTTTGAATTCTAGAAAGTAGCAAACTGCTATTCCTCATAAGAAGTTGGATTTGTTGAAATGTCAAATTTATAAAAAATCTAAAAATTAATGTTATGAATTTTCCTCTGATCATTTTGTATTTTTTAAAGCAGGTAGTGTTGGAAGAAAAGGTTTAGTCAGTGCTAGAAATTAAAAGCTATTAGGCATATTTTGCAAGGTGCTCCTCTAACTTACCCCCCCTTGGCAATATTTGAAAAAAATCGCCAATCATACGGCGATACATTTTTGTGTATGGTACAATGATGACGTTATTGGATGATTTGGAATGAGCTATGGAACGTGGCAACCCTTCAACTACGTCACTTTAACTTGTTTGTGTTGTGGTGCCGAAAATGGGAAGGAGTGTTGCTTTTTATTTTTTTCGCGTTGTATCTAAAGAAAAAACGTATTACTGTTTTTTTTTTTTTCAAAACTATTTACAGTAGTTGTCTGTCCGTATTGGCGCCTAAGAAAATATGAGTGTTTGCAAGTGATAAGTGAATGGTGGGTGTTAACAAATGTTAGAAAGCGCGCCATTTTTTTGAGTGCTAGATTAGCGGTATTTTCACTATTGTGTGTTGTAGCCTAAGAAAATATGAGTGTTTGCAAGTGTTAAGTGAATGAGGGGTGTTAACAACTGTTAGAAAGTGCGCCATTTTTTGAGTGCTCGATTAGCGGTATTTTCACTGTTATGTGTTGTAGGAAGTGAAATCTTTGTGCTTTGGAAGTAGGGAGATGAACTATTTAGTGTTGTGTCAGTATGTGTCGTAGTTAGCAGTTGTCATCTGTTGTATCGGCACATCCTAAGCAATACAAAGGTGAGTTCATATTTGGCTGTTTTGTTCAAAAATTGTTAACATGAAATATTGAGGTTCATTTTTACGGAAATCTTGCAAATTGAACGAAACCCCGTACTTTATGCTACTTATTTATTTCCTTAGCAACATATGGAAAAATAAATTTGTGTAGTTTAATAATATTTTTATAGCGTTTTTATTTATAAAAGCGTTAATTTTATGTACTGAATAACTAAAATAAGCCACCTCTGGTACTTTTGAAAAATATAAAGCGTCATTTTATGGAAAATTTTATAAGAAAATTTTAAACATGATAGAAAATAAATTGATGGTTGTTTGCGACGTACTTAGGAGACGTTTTTACTATTCATATATCGAAATTTGAGGAACTTTTCAAATTGTTTTGACTTTACATTGACAAAATCTTTTAGTGCGACATATGTTTGAAAAGTTATTGATTTTGTTGTTGGCTAGTTTTTATTTACTATGCTACTATAGAAATAAGGAATCTTTGCTACTTTAAAAAACAAATAGTGTTATTTTTCTGCAAATGTAATCTATACAGTATTATTGCAGCGCTTATTCGCGGCATTTCATGCAGTTGTAGTACGTTGTTTTATTATGAACCATAGATATTTTAGGTAAAATAAGGTACAGAATCTTTATTGTTTAGTAATATTTGCTTGTGTAAATGTTACTAATTAAACAAAATTACCAACAATGTTTTTGTTGGGTTGTTTTGTTGATTTTGAAGCGTATATTTGCAATAACTTTGCAGTATAGTATTGAGTGTGATTTTTTACTGTGCTGACTTTCGTATACATGTGAGAAATCACTGTTATCTGAAAAACGTTTGTATTCTTCATTTGTTGAAATTGAGGATTTTTGATATTTCCTTTTCGACTATAATAGTGTTGTACATTTTTTATGTCAATATGAATTTTTCTGTTGGTGCCAAAAGAGCATCGCTAAAAATGTTGTACGATGTTTTTTGTCGTACATCGAAGTCTTGGCGATGATTTTTTGGCGCCAACAGGAAAAAGTCGCCAAGAGGGGGGTAAGTCAGATTTGTTCCTTTTGCAATCAAGAAATTTCATTTTATTTTCCAGTTTTCTAAACTTAGGTGCGAAATTTGACACTTGAAGTTTTGGGTTGTTTCGAAAACCTTCTTTCTCAACGGAATTCTGATCATAACCCTTGGCTCACACGAAGGAATCCATTTTTTTCCAGTAGATGTTCATTATTATATTCACATTAAAGCTACTGTATTACAAATTCTGTAACTTTAATACTTCAAGAATACTAATTGTTTTCTGTGTTTTTTGTCTTTTATGGATATTTTTTAAATTTAATTTTGAATTGCTACTTTTGTAGTATTTTGCTAATATTGTATAACTTTAAGAACTCAAATATGCAGCACATTTCCAAATAATGTCAAATTTTCGCATAATTCTTTGTAGAATTTTCTATTTATAGAATCTAGAAAGTAATTTTACGGTTACATTTAATTTGCAGGTTCTTATGACACTGATAGAATTTATCATGCCACCTTTGATGCAAGATTGTATGGAAAAGAGCATGTTGTTGAATCAAAATTTAAATATACAATGTGTCATAAGCTGCTCAAAAAATTCCAAGTATGTGTAAATGTGTTTATTTTTTTATGTTTCATTTTGTTTTCTAAAGTATGAATGTGATACTTATTTTATGAATAGCTGCCAACTCTTCCAATTGTTAGAAAAACTCTCGAAATTCGGTGTCTGCTCTCAAACTTACAAATAGAGTAAATTTTCCCAAATTTTCAGCAAAACAACAAAATTCCTTTTAAAAGAGATTTTTCAATTAGAATTTCCAAAAAATCTCTATAGTAAAATAATTGATCTCAAAAAATTAACCTTTTCATACGCGAGTAGGAAAATTGTTGATCACCGATCATTTTTCAAACATATTTATTTCATTCTTTCTTTTCAATTGTTTTATTTCCTAAAGAATGAAGTAATGTATTTCCAATTTTTCTCCGAGCTTCATAAATGTTTACCTACTGCAAACAACATTTATTATCATTTATGAGAGGAAACAATACTTATGTTGCTTTGAAACCTTTTTTTTAATCTATAAGGTGTTTTTTTTTAATTTTAAAAGTCAAAAAAGTAAAATTTTATCTCAATTTCTAAGTTTCGTGCCCCACCAGATTTCCGAACGCCAAATTTTGGGTCTTACATAAACTAAATTTCCGAAGTCCCTACTTATATATTTGAAAAATCCTTTTTAAACTCAAACTTTTGTCGATTAATTTAATGGTGCAAAGTCTTTCTAATTTGATACAAAAGTATTTCTAATTTTATCCATAGTCTGTATACTTGATTACACAAACTTACAACAAAAAACACTTTTGATGCTGAAAATGGTTGTAGTAAAAATGTTAGAACTGAAATGTGTTCTTCATATTAATTCAATTTTTTATAAAATTATTTGTAGTCATGATTTTTTGGACAGATTTAGAAAAATAGTATTGTTAATTAATTTTTTGATGAAAATAAGTCATCACGTTTTATTAATATTACTAGTAATTTATAGGACTCCCATTACGAGTAAGTTAAATATGTGTTTACAATGTTAAATCAGATATTTTTAAAACCTTGCTTTTTTCCGGCATGTCGGAAAAGACCAGACCAAGTTTATTGAATACCTGGTGAGTCGCGAATTTTGCAGTATGCCCGTTAATGCAGGTAATAGTTTTTCTATGCTATAGTTTCCTTTTTTTATCTTTAATTTTTCAAATATTTTAATTCTTTAGGAATTAGAAGTGATAAAAGAATTTGATCAGGCTGTGAAATTGGATGTATCTCACAGTGGTATTAAAGTAGAGGACAAAGTTTTTGGGGTAATTCCTTATTTTACTTTGTTTATAATATTTTTCTCCATTTTGAATATATGCTGTTCTGAGTTAATACTTTCTGCTATTTACAACTCTAACCTATTCCATGTCACAATTGGACCTATTTTTCATTGATGTAAAAAGCATTTATTATTTATTTATTGTTTATTCTTTGCCTCCAAATGTGTGGTTCTTTTTCCTTTAAAGGCTGTTCAAATTTTTATATCAGTATATTTTTGTGTAAGAAAGCCTGAAAGAAAGCTTTTTTAGTCGATAGAAATAGGATTTTATAACTTAATTAATGTAGAGCAAGTGCCCATGAGCGCCAGATCAACTTCATTTTATAAAGACCTAAAATTTTTCTGTTTAAGCACATCACAACAGGTAAGATCTCTTCTCTTTTAGTTAAGCTGACTTGCGCTGGCTTTGACAAGAAACAGGTAGTAAAGGTGCGTCTAAAACTAAACATCATAGCAACATTCTATATCCAAGTGACCATGCGTCTACACCCGACCATCTCCGATTTGAACTAAATTTTATACGGGGGCAGCTATTTCCTTTGAAAAAAAATCTATACAAATTTTTAGCTTCTAAGACCCAAATGCTGAGGATCTAGGATCAATGAAAAAAAAAAAAAAACTGCTCCAAAATGGCAGGTAAGCTTCGTGAAACAAATTGCTATGTTTAGGCTCATCGGAGCTAATATTTAGAAAAGTGCCAATTTGAGTCCCAAGTGAATTTTCACTAGTATTTCAATAACTAGTTAAAAAAATAATTTTCCGCAAAAAGAAGATAAGGTTCTGCTTTCATTTCATCTAATAACAGCAGAAAAAAAAAATTTTTTTTCTTCAGAAAATATTGTTTTTATACATCAAAAATCAGATCTGTAACTTGTCCCCAATAGCAAAGCTTAGCATGCAAACAGGTCCTGCGCACTTTCTAACTTCCCAAAAAAAAACGCACTTGCACAAAAAACGATTCTATTTTTACCCCTTTGTTAATATTTTACTTCATTTTTGTTTTAATCGTTTTCTGATTTTCTAGCCGATGCGAAATAAGCGTGTCCCAAGTTCCGCCGTCAGAGTGGTAACAATAACTTCCGATCTATGCTTAGGCTCCCAAAATCATTTCCTGCACCTATACCATGTGATACTGAGTGCCTGGTGGGATGTTTTATCCAATCGTAATTAAAAATTTGCATTTCTGCATCTAAAATTGTAGGTAAGATTTTATAAAGTGATTTTATAAAATATGTGTCATTTGAGTCATCAGATCGGTAACAAGCTCTAAAATGCGCAGTTTTTATTATTTTAAAAATTATTTTATATATAAGTATAGTCCTTTATTACTAGTGAAAAAAACACGTGTTTAATTTTGGTTTAGTGCGATCGACTCGGAAAAAAAAAAAAAAAATGTCAGTTTGTCAGATCGGTAACAGTCAGAGCGGTAACATTGAAAAACAGCGAATATGTTACAGAACTAACTCACACGTTTCAGAATTATAAAAAGCAAAAATCATAGGTTTTAGCCATATATATTGAATATTTTTGTTCTTAAAAATTGAAAAGCAATGAGTTTTAGTACAATTGCTTCATTTGTGGTTTGTATGACCTAACAATAGAAGTTAGTAAAGTAAGAAAAATTGACACTGCAGAAATTAAGTTAATTAATTATTATTATTTTATTTTATTTTTTTTTATTTATTTAAGTTTTTCTTTTTTTTTGTGCTTCAATTTCTCATAACTTCGCTAAATAACTGGATAATAACTAGCATGCTAAATTTGAATTTCTGATCAAGAAATTAAATTTCCTGCAACTAATTCTAGAAAAGCAAGCAGCAGAGTTGTGTGTAGAAAAGTTGAAGTTGTGTGTTGTTTCAAAACAAAACAAATGTTTTATTAGCTTGGATTTGGTAATCTCATAATTTATTTTATCTAAAAACCTTATCGGTCATTTTTATTTCCAAGAAATGCTTTTTTATAATGAAATTTGATTTTTTAGCCTAATATATATATTTAATATAATTATCTTAATTCTGTGTTAAAAATGCAAGGAAATGATATCATATTTAGAGCTGTTAACGAAGACTGAAAGCATAAACTCAAATATGTAGCTCATATTAACATCAGATCTGTAACATTCATCAGATCTGTAACGGCTTAAAAGTGAGTAATCTAAGGAGGGGGTAAATAACTTCCTTGACCTCCCACCTTTTATTTTCTTGCATTTATACCCAATTTAGACTTAAAATCCAATATTAGTTTTTTTCTGCAAAAAAATTTTTTTTTCAGAAAACTCCAACTTCAAATTGGCACTTTTCTTAATATTGGCTCATCGGCCATATTAAAGCCCATATTTTTTTTCCCCTGTTTCCGGTATCCTAGATCCTCATGATTTGTGTCTTGGAAGTTGAAAATTTATTCAGGTTTCAAAGGCATGTCTACACCTCTCTCAATTGTTCTCCAAATCAGAGATGGTTGGGTGGGAACCACCGGGTCAGGTGATATGGAATGACTCTATGATATGATGTTCAGTTTTTTGATTTTATGCACCTTTGCTCTCTTGTTTCTTTCTCAAGCCAGCGCGACTCTGCTTAAATAATAGCAAACCATTCTTACTTGCTGTGGGGTGTTTGGTAAAGAAAAATTTTGGGCCTTCATAAAATGACATAGGTCTGGTACTCTTGGGCGCTTGGATTATTAGCTTTTTTTGAAATATTATGTTGATTTTTTCATTGAAATTGCATCAAAAAATATTTACATATTATTTAACATATGTAAGTTTTTCACTGTATTTCTATGATAAATAAAATAAATTTTTTTAATAGAATGTGTTGTTTGAACATCCTCTGCATAAAATAACATATGTAACTCAAGATTTCAGCAGTCCATATGTGTTTGGTTATCTATTTGGAGACCACTGGAAAGGACATCACTTTTTTGGATTCAAGACAGAAAAATATGTTTGTAGCTTTTAAGTTTTTTCCATTTATTTCTGATGTATTTTTATTTACTGTGATTTCAGAAATGTTTGAATGAAACTGATTTTTATATCTTTAATGATTTAGTCCACTGAAATTGTGCTTCTTTTGAAAGAAATTTTTGGTGTTGAACTATTGAGGAAAAAGAAAGAAGCTCTTGATATGAAGGTATTGTGTGTTTCTTTTGCAAATAACTAACTTTTAAACTGAATATTTTGTGTTTGGAGTTAAATAATTATTCTTGCATTACAAAGTTAAATTTTCAATTCCTGAAACATAGAATGACTTTCCTGTTGCAAAATTGTTCATTTAATGCAGTGGTTCTCAACGGGGGCGGTGGGAAGGTGTTGAGGGGTGGTGAAGATATATTGGGCGGCAGGGCGGCGGTGGACATATTTTGGGCGGTAAGGGGGCGGTGAGTATATCTACTTATATTAAAAACTGAGTATCTTTCTAACTATCTTTCTAACTATCTTTCTATGTCACGCTTCTTTCTCCTGAACGCCAATGAACTGAAATTCAAACCAGGTACCGATAGATAGGTAATTTTTCAGGCTTCATTAGTTTCAATCTATATAATTATACGAATTTAATTAGCGAAGATATCAATTAATAAGTAGTCAAATTTAAAGCGATTAAGCCTAATAAATGATTAAACTTCCAAGACATTTTTTCTTACCGTTGCCATTTTGAATTAAAACGTTAATTAAATTATTGAACTATTTAAAATTCCAAGATATTTATTTCTTTCCGTTGCGATTTTAAGGCAGGAATTCAAGTGAAATACGGACGATCGCAACTCACCAATGCAATCGCAAATTCCAAAATTTGGATTCAAGTGAAACGAATTCACTTGAATTCGACTTACAGTAGCGGTTGCAATATGCGATTGCAATGGTGTTTCACTTGAATTCGGCCCTAAATTAAAACGTTAATTAAATTGAACTTTTTAAAATGAAAGAGTGTTATTTTTTTCCATTGTCATTTTGAATACGTGTTATAACAACGTTCTAACAATTGTTTTTATTTTAATTATTAATGACATATTTTTTCTCTTGTACCATTTTGAAAATGTGTTTTTAAATAAAATTGCAATTGCTGTTTTTAGAAGGGACTTTTTCTGGCTGCGATCCATAAGTAGTCAAATTTAAAGCGAATGTTTAATTAATAAGTTGTCAAATTTAAAGCGATTAAGCCTAATAAATGATTAAACTTCCAAGACATTTTTTCTTACCGTTGCCATTTTGAATTAAAACGTTAATTAAATTATTGAACTATTTAAAATTCCAAGATATTTATTTCTTTCCGTTGCGATTTCAAATTAAAACGTTAATTAAGTTGAACTTTTTAAAATGAAAGAGTGTTATTTTTTTCCATTGTCATTTTGAATACGTGTTATAACAAAGTTCTAACAATTGTTTTCATTCTAATTATTAATGACATATTTTTTCTCTGGTACCGTTTTGAAAATGTGTTTTTAAATAAAATTGCAATTGCTGTTTTTAGAAGGGACTTTTTCTGGCTGCGATCCAAATATTAAAAGAACCTTTTCGTTTAGAATTTGGCAATTAATTTTACAGGAAGAAAGCGGTTTGGAAATAATTGTTTTTGGAAAGGAATTTTATTTGTTATTTAGGGAGAGTGCTAAGTATGCGCTACTTGACATCGTCTTTATTTTTGAGGAAGCATGTGCAAATAATTCGATTGATTCTTTGGTGCAGGAAAGCTTTTTAGCGAGCCGCTTTAGCGGGGAGTAGTTTATTAAACTTTTCCTTGGTACTTTAAAGGCGAGCCGCCTTGGCGGCGAGTAGTGAATTGAAACTTTCCTCGCTACTGTAAAGGCGAGCCGCCTTGGCGGCGAGTAGTGAATTGAAACTTTCCTCGCTACTGTAAAGGCGAGCCGCCTTGACGGCGAGTAAACTGTTTAAACTTTCCTCATTTCTTTAAAGGCGAGCCGCCTTGGTGGCGAGTAGTTTTCTCAAGCTGCCTTCACTACATTACAGCCCGTGCAACGCCGGGCTACGCAGCTAGTTTTGAAATATAATTTTGCTAAGATCTTAGAGCAGATATAAGTAACTGGAGGAGCAAGCTCAACATCGGCGAATGAGGGACACGTTTTGCGTAAAACAAGTGAAAGATACCTGATTTCTTCTAATACTTGACTTTAAAATGTGTCACGTGTTTTGAGATCTGTGTTTCAAGAATTGAAGACTTTACTCTTTCCACCTTAATTCCTTCTCCTCAATGGTGAGGATGTGTTTGTGTGTGTGGGGGGGGGGGAGAGTGTCAGGAAACATTATTCTCTTATATTGCCAAAGGATAGCTTTAAAATTTATTTTTTGGAGTTATCTTCCGAACCCTAATCTTTCTCCTAACGTAATGAAGGATAGACTAAAATTTGCCGATAGCATTTGACTTTCAGAAACCCTTTTGGTGGTGGATCAACCCCTTTTATAGCGTAACTACCTAAAATAGCCTAAAAACATGTTTTATTAATGTCCATTTGAAAATTGTTGAAGGAAGAGTCCTGAATCCTCCCTGCGTGCTCACCTAACTTAGAAAGTCCAATATATATACATAATTGAATTTTAAAATGCCACTTTTAAGAAACTTCCTTGGTAAAGATCTATAGAACTGCTCGCCCCTTTTAATATATAACCATACTTAGCTTAATTTTTTATTTTTAGACATTTCCGTCGAAGAGCCACGGAAACCTTCATTTTCAAAGACAGCCTAGTGATTTTGTAAAAATAATTATGATAGGGAATCTCGACCTACCCGCCTATTCTTCAATTGTGACCAAACAGAGCCTAAAATTGCGTTTTTACGAGGTCAGTTTCTAAAAATTTCTAGATAAGAGCCACGTGACTTCACCCTATTTTTGTGTCATTGGATTATTCCCTAACAACACTAAAGGTAGCTAACAACCGAGTTTTTCAGAGTGCGATGTGAAAAAAATTTCTGGAGAAAACTCCCGAACTTTTGCTGTTCCCTCAACATCAACAAAAATAGTTTAAATTTGTGTTTTTTATACTTCAATTTTCGAGAACGCTAGGAGAAGCTCTGACCCCCTAACATTACTAAACTTAGCCTTAAAATAACTTCATTTTTGAAAAATCTTTATAAGGGACCTCTTTCTCCCTAGTTAACGCTCTCAAAAATTGCTTAAAATTGCCTCAATTTTAAATGTTTCACCTGGGGCGGAATCTGAACCCGCGTCTCAACACCACAAAACCTAAGATTAAAGAAACTGCATTTTTCATACTTAATTTTCAAAACAAATTTCAGAGGATATTCCCGGCATTTCACCGCCGTATTTACTCTGATGTCACCAAAAGCATACAAAATTGTTGGTATCTTATCTAACCTTCAAAGCAATAAATTACTACAAAAATTTTTTTTTCAATTGAACTCATCTTGTAATTTGTAAATTCAATTACTTTAATTAAAACTTGATTGACAATTTTTAAGGGTGCAAATACGTGTCATAGTTTCAAGTCTTTGTCCTTCCTGGGAGAAATAGACACAGATATTCAGAGGGGAAAAATGCTCGTTTGTTCTAAAAATTATCTCATAAAGAAAAAAAAAGCATTTTTTTTAGCTCTGTAGTAATTTTTCAACTTTATCTGTTTACTCAAAATGATAAAATTAAGCCGGTCAAAAAAACTGCTTTACCCCCCCCCCCTCTTTTGGTTTTACGCACGTCCGCAAAGGGGGCGCTGAAAAAAATTTCAATCCGAAAGGGGGCGGTAGCTGTAAAAAGGTTGAGAACCACTGATTTAATGTATTTTTATATAATAATTTAAGCTATTTGTTATAGTTTTTACTTTTACTATTATATCTACTGTTTGTAACTTGTTAAAATAATTTATTACATTTTTTTCTACCTCGAAACTGATGTTTTTTTTTCTTTTTTTTTTTTTTGTGTTTTTAATTGTATGTAATTTTAACTTTGTGTTTGAAATATAATTAACCCTTCACACTCGGGGCTGTTTCTGCGTGAACTAACCAGCAACTCAAAGTGTTTCGTTATGCTTCTGATGCATTTTTTACCTCTAACTAAAAAAGATTGCACACATAAAGTAACAAATAAAACTTATATTTTACTATTTAATGGAGCTTTATATCTTTACAAAGATAATTTCTTAAACTTTTTAGTTCATGGTACTGCACGAATCTCAGATAAGAAAATCTTAAGTAATTTGAAAGGGACATTACATGGATGGTCTTTATAAGATTATATACGTTGTGCATCTAATTTCCACACCAAACAAAGGGGCAAACAAGAGTTACCTTTTGAGTTGCAACATTAAATCATGTGGTGAGCAAAGTTACCTCTCGAGTACGAAGAGTTAATATGCATCAGTTTTTGGTGTTTAACCTGTAACACGGGAGGTGAAAAAGTAAGATATAACGGGACGTAAGGTCTCAGAAACCGCGCAACGTTTTAATTTTTTTTAAATCTTGTAATTAAGATAGAATTCTGTTATTTCTCTTAGATGTTCTTTGATCTTTTGTATTTTCCGAAGAAAAAATTTTTTAATTTTGAATTAAAATATACCTTTTCCGAGGAAATTTTGCTAGGCCGTTAAGGTTTTTTGAGAAAAAGCATATGATGTCTTAAATATTTCATTACAAATAATAAAAACAAATATATAATTTAATGTGAAGTTTTAATCCAACGTTAAAGAAGCACAAATGTACAGGTATACTGCAGACCCCAAAGCAGAATACTTTGTGATATTCTGCAACGTAAAATCATTTGGCCAAAATTGTTCTGCAAGTATTTTAAGCACTGTACAGTACACGTAGAAACATGGCCGTTTTCAAAAACCATGATCCTCAAATCAAAACGGTTTCATATGGGACTATGAAAGGAGTATTTGTTTAATATTCAGTCTTACTGCAGAACAATGCCTGAAATTAAAATTGCAACCATAAATTCTTGACAGAAAGTGTAAAACCCTTCACTATGTCTGCTCTTCCAAACATCAAAGAGCTCTTAATGCTTTGACACTGGATTGGAAGCAATGTTTTCACTCAGAATAACAGCACATGGCTAATAATGAGACCAAGTCTCAGAGGCAGGACGCTTAAGGGGCATAAAACAGGTAGTCAAACATAATTTTCTTAAAATATCTTTTTAAACATGTAATTTTGTGCAAATTCTGCAGATTTTGTCCAACTTGAAGTAAATTTAAAGTTACTGCAAATATCGCAAAAAAGATCGACTTTTTTATTTTCTGTAATAAGCATAACTTGCAGAAATTTAATTTTCTTTTTTCTCATTTGAAGAAATCTGCAGAAATTGTTCTGAATTTCTGCAAAATTGTATCTTTAGTTAGAAAATTGCCTCTTCTTCAGAATTTCTACAGATTCCTATAGAAAACTCAGAATTTTCTCCCACATTGGAACAGAATTGTTCTGCAGCTGGATATTTGTTCTGCGACGTACGTTCCAAATTTAGCAGTTTTCTGCTTTGGGGACTGCAGAAATGAATGAAACCACTTTATTCATAAGTGGTTTCATTCATTTGACAATGTTTATTATCTTTCGGATTTTTTGGAAATTTATTTTTTAATAGTTTTTTCTTGATGGTTTTATGTAATAAATTTCTGCTCTAAGCATTGTCTTGTATGTTTTGTTGATATCCAGTTTTTGCTATTTATACTGTCTTTTGTTCCTCCGTGTTGTTTTTATCTGATGATTCTTCATCCCAAAGCTCACACTTCTTGCATTGAAAAAGGGGTTCCTTGTAGCCCCGAAACATGTGTCTGCAGTATACCTGTATATTTGTGCTTCTTTAATGTTGGATTAAAACTTCACATCAATCGCACAAAGGTATTTTTTGTATTCACATAATTTAATATTGATTTTATTTTAAGAACTAATTATGT